>CDEZ01020337.1:0-86426 GCA_000826365.1 Acanthamoeba royreba
CGTGCGGAGTCGTGCCTTATGATGTTTCGTTTCAGGTCTGAAAAATGATGAGGCGTTGGTGAACCCCAACAGCCCATACTACCAGCAACCTGAGAAGTACGACCATCTTTTCCATCATCTAGCCTGTCATGGCGATTACAACAGATGGTTGTGCAGATACGCCATGGACACCTTTGCCTTTATGATGTGCTACCGCTGTCGGTCACCATACTATGGCGGCAAGAAGGAGTGCGCCAACCTCGGCGGTCCCCCCGGAGCTGCAGAACGAGGCAAGTGTTGGTCTTTTCACCTTGTCCCATTCTGATCAGTCTTGTAACAACATTTAGGAGGTGGCTTCGACCGGTCGGAGCTCATTTGTGGAGCTTGCAGTAATATTTCGGGGCAAGTATGCGCGAAGCATGGTGAAGAGTACGTCGAGGTAAGTGGCTCGCGCTAAGATGTATCCATTCTTTGTACACTAATCGGTCGTAACGGACAGTGGAAGTGCCGATTCTGCTGCCGCGTTGCGACGTACTTCTGTGGTGGTAAGGCACACTTTTGTACTCCCTGCCACGAGATTGCCGGTACGAGCACTATCATCATACCTTGATCAAGAGAAAGTGATCATAACTGGGCCACTGACAGGTGAAAGAGTGGAATTCGTTGATTGGAAGACTCTACCCAAGTATCTCAAAAACGCACCCAAGTGCAATGGTAGATCATCTCCTTCATCATTCTCCTCCCTTGCTGTGGTTCACCTTCCTTTTCCGGAACAGGCCCAGCGGATTGTACCCTCCGGATCAATCATCCTCCCAACGGTAAGGAGGAGTTCTGTATAGGCTGCCTGCTCTGTCGTGCCATGCAGGAGAAACCGTTCACGTTTCTCGGCAGGATTGCGGATGCCTGAAGCTCGCGGTGGGCTTTCCGAGCGTACGTTCGATCAAGTGTTGTAATGACTAAGGTTTCAAATCAACTTTTCTACATGCTTCCCCTCTCTAGGGCCTATATACACTATTGATGGTAGGTTATTTCGGATACGAGGTCGAGGTCTCACTCACGGCCTTGCCTGCCTCTTCTCTGTCATCTTCATCGCTGCTGCAGATGTCGTCCTCGAACGGCGGCGGATCAACATCACACTCACAAATCTCGATCCCGTTGCCATCAGGGTCGAAGAAGAAGAGCTGCCGCTGGTTGGTGATAGGTATGACATTCTCAGCAAACCCGATACCGTACTCCCTCAGCAGCTCCCTGGTGCCGTCCAGGTCCTCTGTCCTGAACGCCATGTGATGGCCAGCTGCACAGTCATCAAAGTAGGCAACGGTCAGCACACCGGACCAGCGAATTGAACGTCAAGGAGCCATGTACCTCGCTTGAGAGATGCTGGGTTCTTGACGAACTCCTTCCAGTCGCTACCCATTTTCTTGATCGCCGAGCAGGGCCCTTCGGGAAGGTCGATGGACGGGTCCTTCTCGATGATGTGAAGCGATGTGGAGGGCGGCATGAAGAGCCACGCGCCCGCGAAAGGGAATGGCGGCCGCTTGATCTTGCGGAAGCCCATCACGCGAGTGTAGAATTGAATCATCTTCTCGACGTTCTCCGTCTCCTTCGAGATGTGGTTGAGCGAGTGGATGGGCAGACCGTGTCCGCGCCTTCGCCAGCGGCACGACTTCAGGTCCTCCTCGTCGGCCGCCGATGACCCCTTGGTCGACGTGCTCACCGTCTGGTGCTCTCGAGGGTCATGATAGGCGTGCAAGGCGTTGGCCTTCTCCATCAGCGCCGCTCCTGTAGCGTCCCTCTCATAAGGCGGCCGCGCGGTGGCGTCAAAGACAGCAGTCTCCTCATTCTGCTCGGGAGCAGTGCATATGGCCGCTAGAGTGGTCATCAGTGCCGTAGTCATCAGTGATGCGCTCTGGTCGTGAAGACTTGCTGCAGGTACGTGCTCTGTGCGTATGTGTGAAGTAGGGCTGTCCTTTGTTTGAGGTGAAGAGAGAGCTCGCGTTGTCCTCTGGGCTGTGGAGTCGACGCGTCTATGTGTGGCGTTCTGCAGGGCAAGAGAGAGACGGGAAGTCCAAGGTGCGAGAGAGGCCTTGGGGAACTTGAATGACGTGCAAGTCCCGTTCAAAGTGGAACGAGCGCAAGTTCCTCCCCAGCAAGGTAGTGGACCTCTTTCCTTACCTCAAACGACTACAACAAGGAGAGACGAGAACCTGACACCTCGGCTCCAAGTCAAGAGAGGATGGAGAGGAGGCAAGGGGCCACCACAGAAGCTTCGAGGCAAGCAAGGTACCGTGGATGAAGACGTGAACGACGGGGAGCCAAAGGAACGTAGACTACTTTGTTCGCCCCCACGAAACCTCTTGTAGTTCACCTTGAAGCCTTCGCCAAGAGCCGTAAGGTAACCAGCCTGTTGCACCTCCGTCGAAATCTACGCTAAAAAAAGTTGGTGTGGCCAACCACAACGCGCAGGCCTCAACCATTTTTAAATTCTGTCCAGTTAGTGAAGAATTTGAAAATTCCAGTTCGTTCCGTTTTCTGTACTGAGAAAGGAATGTGAAGAATTATGCAGTCTCCGCCAGAAGTAACGGCAAAGCCGCAGCGACTGCGGGGAGGTTGCACCTGTACATCCACACCTTCATCGGGACTCGGCTTCTCTCTCATGTTGGGGCGGTGACGACAGCTTTTCAAGAAGAAGGGCAAAACCGGTGTTCAGCAAACTACAAATCACAAATTACCGATATACTCAATTTTTGAGTTTAATTTTCCGATTTGTAGAGATGGAGAACCCGAACCGAGGGGGGAGGGGCCGACCACCACCCCCACCCCCACCATCTGCCCACACGCCACCTATGAAACGAAGCAATGGATCGGACAAGGTGCGATTGATTACCTTTACTGATTTCCACGACCACTCGTACTCCTTCTACCACTTCATCCTCTTCCTCTACATCCTCACCATCCTCCTCCTCTACACAACCTACGGCTGCACTGAGTCGTTCCCCTACGGCCGCGGCTTTGTCATCGCCTCCATCGTCGTCACGGCCCTGCCCGTGCTGCTGGGTTTCAAGAAGGTCTTTACCGCCCGACATGATAATGCCATGAAGGCCATTGTGGCCTTTGTGTTCCTCCTTCTGGCCACTTTCGGCGCCTACGGCATCTTCATCTACTCGGACAACTGCGCTGCCGAGGTTGTGCGGTTCAACGTCTCCGTGGCCGACCTCACGAACCCAAAGGCCAAGACCTCCTCTTACAACCTCTTCTCCTTGCGCGACGGCGAGGTTGCCCTCGACTTCATGTTCACTGGCGACGTCATCATACGCGGCCGGTACCTCTTTGGAGCCCTCCTATTTCCGCTTTATTAATTTTGTAATTCTTATTTCTGAATTAAGTTTCTTCTTACCTTATTTGCAGAAAAATAATTAATAATAGTGATAATCAGTTCATTTGTTGGTAACTCATGGCTGTCGTCGCGTGTTTGTGTTTCTGTCCAGGGAGGTACACTGTGCAGTGGCGCCGCTTGTGAGTTCCAGAGCGGTACGAAGCAGCTGAATGAGCGCAGAAGCAGAATTTTTCGCGTTGATCTCAAGCATTACTTTTGCAGACGTTTGATCCGGGACAACCCGTTCCGGTGTGGGTAGCGGACTTTGCTCCTCACTTAATCCTCGCGAACTGGACACAGCCCTTGCGGCAATTGATACGGGCTGATGACAACCTGAAAAAGGCAGCTACAGGTAACCTACAGAGCTAATTATTTGCATGATATTCGTCCCAATGTCTCATCACATCCAATCGTAACGCTTGATTCAGCCGTGATTGAGATGGATGCTGCAAACCACTCGCTTAAATCAGTCGCGGAGCCCCAGATCTTTGAGTGGACCTCGTTCGATACAGTATGTTCTGCTCACTAATCCAATGCCTGTGAGAGATGATTGACACACTTTTGGTTTGCGTCTTGCCTGCAGACGCCCAAGTTCGATCGAAAGAGTTTTCTCATTGCCTCAGCTGTCATCTATGGTATTCTCGCTGTCAATACTCTCCTTCCTCCCATCTACTTCTTCTTCCAACACACGCGAACAGCCTCGCTCGAGATCACAGAGGAAACTTATTTATTGTCAAGCGTCCCATAGCATAAGCTCTCCCGTGTATCCCTCTCCTATCCCCATACCGCTTCTCCTTGTATCTTCTGCTCTGCACACTGCAAGTGCCGAACGTAATGTATTTATTATTTGTTTCATTTTATTTCTGTTGTGTTTCAAAACGTTTCGTTAAAAATAGCGAAAGACCAAATTTTGGCGGGAAAACAATGACCGTTTGTTGGTGTTTGCACCTGCAAGGGGTCCTTGTTCAGCACTCGGGGAAGCGAACCGGTAAACAAGGGAAAACATATATTATGTCAAGCATGGTACGGCTGGCCAAGCGGCGGAACCGGCCCAGCAGTGCAGCCGGCGAGGCCGCGGCGATAGCGACAAGCAAGGCCGAAAAGATGAGCTCGAAAAAGGCTGAGCAAGAAGTTCGAGATGAGGAGCAGGATAAAGAGAACCAGAGCATAATCGCTAACGCATCTACTGGTAGGCACCGTCAGTCTTCCAGGTGCGGCGTCATCTCGCTCAACCAGTTTGTGCAAACTCATTTCTCATCTTCATCTTCAACCATGTTTGTTTTAGATTGAAGGCAAAAACCATTAAGCAAGCGGCAAGCAAGCGCGAGCCGGAATCGGACAGTGAGGACTCGGATCCTTCCTCCTCTTCATCTGGTTCGGGTGGAGAAGACGGGATTTACGAAGTGCAGTCGATACTCGATCGTAGGGAGCGGCGAGGGAGAGTGGAGTACAAGATACAGTGGAAACGGAACGACGAGATCACATGGGAACCCAAGTCCAACCTCACGGGTTGTCAGCGGCTGTTGACGGCCTTTGAGGAGCAACTTGCTACCAGTGATCCTGACAGCAAGTCGAGTTCCCGAAGAGGACGACCAAGTGTCGGGAGAAGGAGGCGAGGACGCCCAAGAACCAAGAGCACCGGTGGCAGGGCAGCGACCAGCGGAGAGAGCTCCGACGAAGATCAGAGGCTGAGTGATACGTGCAGCGATGAAGAGGATGATCGCAAGGATGAGGAATGCGAGGTGAGGGTGAGCTACAGGTTCGGCGTACGAACGGAGCAGGGGCACAGACCCGAGAATCAAGACGCTTACCTTGTTCCTAGCACTGCTGCAGCCAGCGCGACGCCGTTCAACATGTTTGCTGTGCTGGATGGGCATGGTGAGAAGGGACGTTTTGCCTCCGAAGTATGTAGCGCTTCATCTGTCCAAGTGCTTAAACGGGACGGGCGAGTAATGATGAAACTGTTGCTGCAGAGAGGAGTCGAGATACTGCGTGATCTTGTCCCTCGTTACTATGAAGAACTGCGAGCGGAGAAAGCACCAACGGACATCAAGTCCGAAGTGTGGCGTCTGGAGCAGGCGATGAAGCGAAGTTTAGCCAAGGTGGATGAGGAGCTGCGCGCGGACGGGGAGGCATGTAAAGAGGTAAGGAAAGCCGTTATGCAATCAACTGCACATTCTTTTTGCTCGGTCCTCACATGCATTGTGTTCAGGAGTATGGTACCACAGCAGTCTTGTGTGTTCAAAAATATCAAGATCTGGTACATATCAAACTTGATGACCGGCTGGTTTGCAGGCTAAGGATTTGTGTGGTAGGTCATTGCAAATGTGGGCGATAGTAAGGCAGTACTGTTCCGAGAAGCAGGCGGTTCCTCGCGGGACAAGTACATCCTTGACCCATTCTGCTTATTATCCCAATTATGAAGAATAATCCCATCTCCACCATCAGGATGCTGGAGATCATCACCACGACCGAGCACAAGGCATCGAACCGAAGAGAAGCTGCCAGGATATGGGCAGAGAAGGGGCAGATAAGTAAGGATCAAATGGTTTACCCGAGTGAGGATGATGCTCATCGCTCTGGTACTACTTGGTTCTCCTTTCACCCCAAGAGTGGGCATCTAATTCACATCAGGTCTGGCCATGACAAGGGCACTAGGTCACGCGGTTCTGAGTAAATATGGAGTCGTTGGTACACCGGACTGCTACAACGCTACAATCAGGTATCTTTATGGACGGTGCAATAATGGCATGAGTCATTTGACTCATTGTCTTGTGACTGAAGGGACAAGGACATGTTGGTAATTGCCTGTGATGGTCTATGGGATGTGTTGAACACAAGAGAAGTAACTCGACTCGTTGCCTCTCTCATCAAGGACTCAAAGGATCCCCAGGTACCTTGACTTACAACAGTCTGAGATTGAGCAGGTGTTGTAACACCCTCTCGTTCATATAGGCGATCGCATCCGCACTGATCGAGAGAGCCGAGCGGAAATGGATCAAAGGCCTGGGCAAGGGACGTGTTGCCGATAATATTACAGCAATTGTTATTGTCTTTCGGGTACCTTAATACAAGTACACTATCCTCTACACCTCAACGGTACGCTTCCTGTGCCTGCATACTTGGCATTCCAATAATTTAGCAAGGGAAAATTGCTTCGACTAAGAGAGCAGCGAAATCTCTAGTGCTGCGACGTGTCCGGAAGTATCGCCTACAGACCCGGACGTGAAGTGGTCTGCGCCTTGGTGTGGACAGGCGGCCCACCACAGAGCCTGGTGCGAGCAGGGGGTAGATAGGTATTAGAGAACATGGCGCAGACGAGGGTCGCGCAGGTGGTGCGGGTGTATGTGCGGGTGGCGTCGCTGGTCCTGCTGTTCCTCGCCGTGACGGCCCTCCTCTACTTCTTCCTCCCGGCCGCCCCGATCGAGCCCTCCTCCGGAACCGGCGGGAACCGAGTGAACGCCATCTTTCCCAACCACCCCCGACGCGACCCTTCCTCCTCATCTTCTTCTTCCGCCGCATCTCCATCTTTGCCCATCCCCACAAGTGGTGGTGGCGCATCTTCCTCCCGACCACACGCCGCTGCGGCAACGGCGGGCGCTGCCAACACCAACGAATCATGCTCGCTTAATCAGGTCCTACAACCGCCAATCCCCTCGCCCGCCGCCTCGCGCACGCCTGTGCCCACCCGCGGCCCGCCCCGCGTAGAGCGCTTCCAGGCGTCCATCGTGGTGCCGCTTCTCTCCTTCAATCCCAACATCACAGCCAACGTCGCGCGACTACTCGCCTTCATCAATGCCACCTACTTCCCTCATCTCGTACACGACCCGGCCGGGCCATCTTCTTCAGCTGGACCTGTCCTGCAACCACAGCAGTCTGCTACGGCCGCGCAGCGCGCTCGCGCTGCACGCACTGAAGGCAATCTTCAAGAGGAGACGGTCATGCCGGTGGAGGTGCTGCTGGTGGTGGACCCCGCGCGACTGCCGATCTTGAACGAGGAGACCGCGCGCCAACTGTTCTCGTCATCATCGGCCACCGTGCCGTCCTCCCAGCCGCGGGCGCTGCCGTCGCTGCAGCCGCAGCAGCAGTGGGAGGTGTATGCCCTCAAGAAGCTCCTGTCTGAGTTCCAGTACGAACTGCGCCTACGTGACCTCACCTACCTCCGCCTTCTCGCCCTCCCCTCTGTCTCCACCAGCACTGGTGATTCCTGCTACACGGTATAGTCTCAGCTTTCCTATTTACATGATCATGTTTTATTATTCTTTTAATTTATTATATTATTTCATTTTTATAATTTTTAAATATTGTTTTTGCTGCATTTAAGCTAATTGTCTACTCGTGTACGCAGTCAGGAGGAGAAGCATTCGGTGCCGCTTGCAATCTGGGTGCAGCTCGAGCACGGTGCGTGCATAGGTTCCACTAGCAATATAGATGATCATCTAGATTCGCTTACATAAGCGTGGCTTGGTGTGGACACATACAGAGGCCAGTGGTTGATTTTCCTCTCAGCAGAAACCTCCTTCGAGGAGGGATGGTTCGAAGAGCAAATGCAAGCCATTGAAGCTCTACACAACACTCCAACTAGAAGTCGCACAGCCGATCATTCTACAGATGGACATGGCAAGATCGGATTGATAGGATGCAAGATTCTCACCAGCGATGAAAAGGTTCATAGTGCCGGACTCGACGTCGCACTCTCTAGGCGGGAGGCCAAGAAGGAGAATCCGTCGGCATCGCCCAGTGCTATCAGACGTGCGTCATCGTCTGTTGCATCTAAACCAGGAGTCTCACAAGCGCCTAGCGGGGGAAGAAAACGAGGTAGAGCTTTGAATCTTCTGGACCCCAAGATACTCAGCGATTGGCAGGCTGAGCAGGCTAAACGCAACGCAAGAGAACTACGTTCGATTATGGAGTCAGAGGCTATCGCTGAGCGGAAAGCTTCTTCGGATGGAATCGAAGAAGATCCCACTAACGTTATTGCGTTCCCCTATCGGCGACTGGAAGGAGTTGCGAGGACGGATGAACGCCTGGACGAGGAGGCCGACATCATAGCACCTTCGTCGCAATGTTTCATTGTAGCCAAGAGTGTACTCCACGAAGCGAGCGGATTCAAGCTGGACCATCCAGCGCTCGATCCTTCATCGCGGCCTAGCGGTGACGAAGTATTCGTACTTCGTACTCCGTTCTTGCAAGTTCTGGACCTCAGCCTCCGGTTACGAAGAGATCGAGGACGAAAGAGCATTTATTTACCCACCAGCAAAGCTGTCATCCGCCACAAACCCGAGGGTAAGGACGTGGTTTCGCGATGCTTTACCATGCGGGTGTCTCACAGAGTTTCATAGGCTCGTGGAATAAGGAAGAGGACACCACGCGTGAAGATCATGGTCTCTGCTCATCTACAATTTTCCCTGCGCAACTCTCGCCTTCCCCCTCACCAACAGCGTTCAACACGTGGAACGCGTATATGCTGATTCAGACGCAGACTTCAGCTACCAACTCGATGCCACTGTTCCCACAACCTTTATCTGGACCTGAACTCGAGTTCGCTCGGCAGTGGAAGAGTGAGATGATGCGTCCGATCGTCGCTCGGAGACAAGTTAATGTGGATTTGACTTGGGACTTCTACGGTGGTACGTATCGTTCCCAGCAACAAAAGGGAAGTGCATGAATTCTCACGTCGATTCATCACTTGCCAAAAGGTTGCACGGGATGGGGTCTCGAAGCCGTGCGATTTGTCACGTCGCTGGAACCTCTGCTCCACAAAGTTGCAGTAGTAGCAGGTACTGCCTAATGAAGACCTGACTTGAAGGCATCAGGGACAAGGAAAGTCCTAGGTTCGTTTAACTGACGAGGGTTACCTGTGTAGATGAGAATTCGTTCTGCAAGGGTCTGCCTCGGCACTTGGTGCAGAGCCTTCGACGCTTGAGATCACTGCTAGACGTAGCGCCAACACCAGGTGTAAGTCCTAACCCAACAGTGGACGATAGAGTGCGAGTGTGGGTCAGTCATAAGCCTCCAGTTTCCTATCCCACGTTCCCGTATAAGGGATCCGTCGTTGTGTCACAAAAACAGGACTATGTTATAGGGCGGTACGTTTTCTTCGGTTCATTCATATTCAAGACGCTGACATAGAGCACATGTTTTACGTGAGCAGATCGATGACGGAAGCCGATTCTATACCTAATGACTGGGCCGGACATGCCAAACGGTTCACCACTCTTCCCCTCGGCCATTGTAAGTTTCACGACTGACGCGAATTACTGGGTGGTTTCGCTATGGCTACAACAGAGTGGATGAGATATGGCTTCCATCTTCATTTCTCGTGGATGCTTTCGTATCAGGAGGCGTGCCCAGGGACAAGCTCCTTGTGGTTCCTATCCCCATAGATACGCGGTTCTTCTCACCTCATCCGTTCATTTCATCGTCCGACTCTACTGGACCTGCGTTAAGGCCCCTGGCGCTACCCAACAAGGGCAACTTCAACTTCCTTTCCGTCTTCAAGTGGGAACAGAGGAAGGGTTGGGATATCTTGTTGGAGGCCTACGTAAAAGAGTTCAAACCTGAGGTACGCCATACCTTTTCAATCCAGACCTGCTGATGGGTTCTAAACTTGGATTATTAGGACAACACAACTTTGTATCTTCAAACTTATTTGCCCAACTCTGGCCTTGGCCGGGACAAAGAGGCAGTCGATTGGAAAGTTAAGCAGTTCCTTGCCTCCCTTTTCCAAGTTAGTGACGCCTCTAGTCACCGGCTGCCTCGCATAGAGGTCCTGAGCGAGGTTGATCCCCTTCCTAAGTTGTCGCTGGGAGAACCTTTCTGACTAGCTGCGTCTAGGAGCTGCCAGAGCAGAGCATGCCCCGTCTGTATGCTGCAGTTGACGCATTCGTACTGCCCACTCGAGGCGAGGGCTTCGGCATGCCTGTGATGGAGGCAATGTCCATGGTAAGTTGACACCCTATTGCCTCTGTTGTGTTGAGTAATAACTCGTTCGCGAATGGAAAAACAGGCTCTCCCTGTCATCGCCACTAACTGGTCCGGTCCAGTTGACTTCATTAACGAACAAAACGCCTACCCCCTCCGAGTAGAAGGCTTAGTTCCGGCGGTTGATCCTGGTTCGTGTAATAACCATCCACAGCCAAATTGGTACACTAAGCTTTGTTGTTTGTAGCAGCGTCTTGGACTTCGTTCGCCGGTAAGTGGGCCAAGCCATCCGTGGAGCATCTACGACAGCTCATGCGACACGTGTACACCAACCGAGAAGAGGCCAAGAGGTACCATCTTCTGAACTGTCATATCCTTTCTTCTTGTGTCTAAAGATGAACGGCGGCCTTTGCTCCATCAGGAAAGGGCAGCGTGCCCGACAAGACATAGTGGCCGATTACCGCGAGGCCGTAGTGGCCGACCGGGTGGTGCAGGAACTCAAGCGAATCGACGGTATCGTTCGAGAGCGACGAAACACAAAAGGCCAATCCTCCTCCTCCTCCTCCTCCACGTCTGCACCATCAGCATCACCGTAAAACAATGCACAGCTTGTTGATAATAATAAGTTATTACCAAAACGCGTGATACCCTGATCTGTCGCGTTTCTGCGTGTGGCGCAGATATGGGCTGACCACGGAATCGGAAATCAAAGCTTGTTGCCCATTGGGCAATAACACGGGTATCGCTACACGAGCTGTGACGCACGACGTAGCATTCGGTCCTCTTGCTACACATCCCACCTTCTAGCTGACATTCACACAACACACCAAGAGGGGAAGAGGACGTACTTCTGTTACTGGGCAGACGTGGGTGCTTGCCAACAACGGACGAAAGAAGACACTCTGACTGTACAAAAGCACTACTTCAATGGACTTAGGACTAGTGGTGGTAGCCAGCGCGGCGGCACTGTTCCTGTCCCTTGTGCACTTGTGGCGACAGTGGTATGCGCAACCACCGGGTGCCCCTCCACAGGTACGTACTTGAGCCAACTTCACACCGTCTCAGGCGTGCCTGAAGCAGGAGACCCCTACCTTTCCGCTCGTGTTCAGGTGGGAGGAATACCCTTCTTCGGCAGCCCAGACTTCTTCAGCCGTAGGTGGGACTTCCTCGTGAGCAACTTCAAGCGCTACGGTTCGTTCTTTTCCTTCCGTCTTCTTCAACACCGCGTGTACTTCATCAGCGGCGCCGAGGCTCGCAAGACCTACTTCTCCTCGGCGGAGCATACTGTCAGCTTCCTGCAAGGTGAGTCTTGGTTCTTCTCCCCCAGATGAACAAGGCGATAGGGAATGCTCACTTTGGGGTGCGCGCCTGCAGGCTACCGTATCCTGTTTGCAGGGACTCCACAGATTGAGGACGTGAAGAACTACGATCCCTCGTTTGAGTTCAATAACATGCTCCTCAAGGTAAGTGGGAGAGTAACGTGATGCCCAGGTGCCTGCGTAACTCATTCCTTTGGTTGCATGAAACCATCGTGCAGGCCTTATCACGCAATAGGCTGCGAGACACCATGCCTCATCTGATTGGAGACATCTATGAGAGTATTAAGACCTGGGGTGACACTGGCCACATTGACCCTTTCACTGCTCTCTACTCTGTACGTACATTCTGCCAGCCAATTGGCAAGGTGCACTCATAGTCCTTTAGATAGTGTTCCAGTTGAGCTGTCGCATGCTGGGTGCCAAAGAGATCGCAGAAAACCCTGAAACTGTGAAGCAGCTGACAGAGTTCTACTGGGAGTTAGAAAAGGGATCCGGCGCAGTACCTGTCCTTCTTCCTTGGCTACCCACCCCTGGGAGGAAGAAGGTGCGTGTACTCTTGCTCAATTTGGGAAAGATCTAAAGCGTGGTTAATGCAGCGACAAGACGCTACCATTGGGCTCTACAACATGCTCGTGGGTGTCATGCAAAAGAGGAGAGATAAGAATAGAAGAGAGGATGACACCCTTCAGATTCTCATGGATAGCGGAAGGTCTGACCCAGAGGTATGGATACTGCTGCCTGTCTGTCCCATCATCGCTCTTAAATACTCGTGAACAGATAGTTCAGTTGATTATTGGGTTCTTCTTTGCGGCCATCATCAACACGGGTATTGGGTCGGCGTGGTTGCTGCTGCACATTGCGAACAACCCTCTATGGCGAGAGAAGATCGTTAAGGTAGAGCATTAATGCTCCTAGACGTGCAATGATCCTTAATTTCAATTACAGGAAATTCAAGAAACTATGGAGAAGTACAAGGACTCCATACCTGAGGAGGACAGAGTGGACGGAGCTCATGGTATGTGCCACTCACCCCAAGAGTTCAGTCATGCCTTAACTTCCCCTTTCTCAGTTGATCCGAAAAAGCCGTTGCAGCATATGCCGTTGTCCGCGTGGGAATCGATGCCAGTACTCGACCTTGCGATCAAGGAGACACTTAGACTTACGATATCTGGCACCAGCCTTCGCCGAGTACTCCAGCCAGGTGTTGTGATCAACGGATATGAGATTCCCGTGGGTTCTTTCCTCTGTCATCCTATAGGTACCACCAGCATTGCATCGCCGAATACAGTAATAGCATTTTCACTCCTGTCTCAACAGGCATTACCCACTTGGATGAGACACTGTACAAAGATCCGCTCAAGTTCGATCCTGACCGCTTTCTCCCACCACGATCCGAGGAAGATGCTGAAGCGCACGCTTTTCTCGGATGGGGAGTCGGTACCAACTCTTGTTCTTCCTCAGTTCGCACAATAAGCTTAACTCTCATGCTGTGATTCAATCAATAGGGAAGCACCCATGCTTGGGGATGAAGTTCGCCAAGCTGGAGATGAAGAGCATTCTGGCCGTGCTGCTTACCTCGTTCGAATTTCAGCTGCAGAGCAAAGACAGCAAGCTTCCCGAACCAGACCGCAATAACCTCCACACCACTCGGCCTCGTGAATCCGCATCGGTGGCCTACAAGGCGCTTCAACAGGATCCTCTTTGTTCCCGACACTTTCAGTAAAGTGGAAAGCGTTTCAAACGGAGCCAAACATCTTGTTGAAAATTTAGAATCGTTTTTTGTTCACACAAAAAAAGATAAAGATGGAATTACTGGAGGAGGACGAGCGAGATGAAATCGCATTCACCGGCATACCTGATGTCATTGCTCGATACTATATGCAATATTTCTTCTTAAGTACAACTGCCCGTGCTGTTTCCGCTTTCCAATTAATCTCGATTTTTGTGTGGAACGATTAATACAGATGTGGACGGGGAGGAAGGACACGACCAGTACATCTACCAGCACTCCAACCACAACTGTATCGTTGGGGTGGCCGAGACCCACCCACTACTGCGGGAGGGCAAGACCGTCACGCACATCAACTTCAAGCCGGACAAGCTTGACCACCTCAACATGAAGGTCCGGGGCAAGACCAAGAAGGTATATGCTCTTCATAGCCCACAGGTTTTAACTCTTCTATGGTGAGTGCTGATGGAGGGTACATGTGTTCGTCACGATTCTCGCGGGAATGTAGGGAGGACACTTCTTGCAGGAGACGGCCAAGTTGTGCGTGGTGACGTGCTCTGATGGCAGCAAATACACGCTTATAACATGTGTAAAGGGACATCTTATCGAGATCAACGCAAGACTTCTCGAAGATCCCACTCTTCTCACCCGGAAGGTGCGATCGTTTACGTGTAACGCTCTCATGGAGAGGATGCACAGCTCTAACTGCTCTGCGACATACTTTTGTATGGGTCTACAGGCGCGAAAAGAGGGATACATTGCGATCATCAAACCTAAATGGACAGAACAGAAGACGATTTGCTCGCACCTCACCACGCTCAAGGAGTTCAATCAGAAGCGATTTGGTGTGCCTTCCGCCGACACCGAATCATCCGTGGGTACCAGCGCTGGCGACATCAGTGCCACTGGAGTGTCCAGCGAGGTGAACGCTACGGCCGCCATGGACCTCGAAGCAGAAGGTGTTGCGCCTGATGAGCGACACGCCTAATGAGCCTGTCTTCTTTTTCTCCCAAGCATTTCGTAAATCCCAAAATTTTTCAAAATGATTTTGTTTTCGCGAATGTAAAAAGCAAATAATTATTCGCTGAAGAAATACTCAGAAAAATAACAAAAATCGGGACTTGAGGTCGTGTTGTTGGAAACCGATGGAAGAGGAGAAGAGGACGGACACGAGCGAGTGTGGAGACTCGCCGTGCAAGTTCGGGGAGCGGTTTCAACAGCACAAGCAGGACTTCGAGGCACGTCACGCAACCATGACGACGTCGCACCCACACCACCCGCTGCAGCAGCACGAGGGCACCACCGAGACGATCACGGAGCTAAACATCTTTGATTTCGACGGAACAATCTTTCGCTCGCCAGAACCCAACTACATCCGCTGGTCGGCCGAAGCCATTGGCAAGCTCAAGGGTCACCCGAGGGACCGCGGCCTTGGTTGGTTCCAAGAGGTGCGTGTCTGAACACCTCAAAAACTTATTATTATTATCATCTATTTTGGTGAATTTGAAAGATTATTTCTTTTTCCGTATTTTTATGAAATAATATTTAATTATTCACACTCGCGTGCGATGCAGGTGATAACGCTGTCGGAACCGTATGTGCCAACGACGCCGGGAGAGGAGTGGTGGAATCAGCAGTTGGTGAAGCGAATCCACGATTCCATGGCGTCGTCCTCATCCGTCACTGCACTGCTAACCGGCCGCACCTTGGCCTACATGGATAGCATTCAGAGGCTGATTAACCAGCTCCACTTCAAGTTCGATGAGCTCGGTACCAATGCTCCGTGGATCGCACGTGTTCACCACAATGAGTAACAGTAAGTTATATACCTGGCGCGAGCAGGACTGAAGGATCCACCCGAGATGAAAACCATGGAATTCAAGAAGGGATTTATCAATGACATGATCGCCAAGTACAAGCCGCGCAAGATAAACATGTGGGAGGATCGCCCCAATCATGTCGATGAGTTCAGTGTGTTCTTGCTCGAGAAGAAGAAGACGCAGGGCATCGACTTCGAGGTAATGTAGCTTGTGGGTGGCATGAGGCCATCCTTTAGTATTGCTGACCATTTTGTGGCACATGAACAAACAGGTCCACTTTGTAGAGATGCCACCCAACTTCCTACCAGAAGACAAGGAGAGGGAAGTCATCGAGTTTTTGCTTAACAAGCATGGAAAGGAATACGTGATCAAGGACATTGTTGAGTACACCGGTGTGCTCGTTGATAAGGAGTCACATCGAAAGCTCATCAACGCATTCCCGCCCAAGGTAACAACCACCTCCATCAGGATGCAGAGGTCGCTCAGGATTAACACCAAGATTTGAATAGCCCCGCTGGATGAAGAAGGCGCACCACATGACAATGTGCTTGGGCGAGATGCATGAGGATTTGTTCCCGTCGGTCGACAAACAATTGTACGCTATTGGCCGATCAGTAGAGCTGGAGGTTACTGCTTATGGAGAGGTAAACCTCTTTTGCGCGTATCCCTTGTAGAATCGAGCTCATGCCGTTTTCTAATACAGGACGAGAAGGCTGCTGCCGTGCGTGTTAAATCTGACGTCCCTACACTGAACACCATACCTCACGTCACTGTTGCCATCTCTCCGAACGGTATGGATTAGAAAGGTCAACGCAACTTTGATACTAAGCTGACTTCGCGAACAGGCAAGGCGAGAGATAGCAATGACATTAAAGTGTGGCGACCGGTACGAGTCATTGGAGAAACCTCTCTAGATCCCGAGCCACAACAGAATGAAACCGGAACAGCTGTAACATCAGAGGCAACTCCATCTACCCCGCCAGAGGAGCCAATCTGGGTACAGGAGAAGATAAAGTTGAAGGGCACCATCTTCCAGAACGTGCGGTACGTAGTCTCACGTAGCCCTCCCTCGTCTTGTCGTAGCTCACAACCATCTTGTATCTATTTAGACTGCACATTGGCGCCAAGCCCAAGCCTCCAGTTGTGAAGACGCCTGCTCTCAACTTTGGTAAGATCATCGCCAAGTATCATCCTGACGTGAAGGTGCGTCCTCTACTTTGGCCAACAGAGTGGGCACTGGCTGATCGATCCGGCAATGCAGGGACCACAAATAGGCAAGATGGTCATCCAAATCAAGCAGTGGACGCAAGAGACAGAAACTGTGGATCAGGCTCTTATTGAGGAGTTTATCCAGAACCTTACCATCCAGTAGCTGTGTGCGTAATGGCTGCACAAGCAATTAAAGTTATTCCGCCTTCCAAATCCGCCAAGCTCCATTGAAAGTCGCAGTACCTGGTCCATCATCACAGGCAGATTCATGCCTACACAGGGAACGACAAGGGACTACTGATGTTTCCAACACCACTCGCAAAGATAACAAAAAGTGCAGTGAACGTCTATATTGTTCATAACTTGCAATACAGGACTTTGAGGGGCTCGCTAAGCGCTTCGCGACAAGATCCCGGAGCTCGGATTGGATAGGAACTGCGCACTGTGTGAACAAAAGCGTGCATTAGCAACTACTGATAGCAGCAAACGTTTGAATTGTTTGAATTATTGTGTCATCAGTTCTGGTGCCAAAATGTCCGCAATGATTATTCAGACGGTAATTCCAACTTTAGGTCTCATCAGTACACACGCACTCGTCACACCACAGAGAGAGTGCGAACGCACCTTGGCTGGCCGAGGGACATTCGAGATCGGAGTTTATGACCCGCAGTGGCGACGGATCTGAATGAACCAGCGTCAGTGTGGCACATAATGGTAGCAGAGAAATGAATGAAAAAAGGGGTAATTGTTTCAGTTATGCTTTGCAATTCTAATCAGAAACAAATCAGAAACTCTAGTCCATTGAACATCATTTGTGAAAATCTTGAGGTGACGTCCTGCCAAGGGGATGAACCAATCAAGAGAAGAATCGTACCGGTTCGCATGGCTGCATTAAGATTCAATTTGATCATTTCAATCTCCGCTGTGGGCCCGGAGTTCCGGTACGGATCGGAGAAAGCTCATTATGGAGAGATGCTTGGCCGGGGGAGTGTGTGCTGCGCTCTACATGCTGCTCCGGGCACTGAGATGTGGCACCCACAAGTCAAAACGCCGGTCTATGGTTAGATAAAAACGGCGATGTGCTGATGAGAGCTAAAGATGTGAACTGCTCTGGCATCAGGCGTGAGCCAAACCCTAGGCCCATCTTGTGCCGTAAGGAGAGTAACTAATGCCAAGAGGCGGACCAGCGAGGGGGGCCGGAGAGGTGTACCTTGTTGTGTGCTGTGGGTGTGTCTGCTGTGTGCTGTGGGTGAAGGATAAAGAAAATGGCGTTTCTTTGAGTAATTTATATGTTGTTCTTTGTTTTGGGATTGGACGAAATATTGCAGACAACATTTCTGAAATTTTGGCGCTTGGATAAATACACTAAAAGAAAAAGGGAAGGTCAGGCACAAAATGGGACGATGATCACCTGACGCTGAGGAAGGACATCAGGATGGGCACCAGCAGCATGGCGTTGCCCCAAGATAGAGCCAAGGATATCGCAAACAGGTGCACAAATGTCAGGAATAACGCAGAATGCATGAAGAACGCCACCAAGCAGCCTGCACACACAGGTGGTGGTTAGTGGGAGGCAGGCAACAAGACAACAGCAAGACGAGTACCGAGAATAACGCAAAAGAATCCGCAGGTGAGAGAGTAGCCCGTCGTCGAAAGAATGTGAATTAATCGCTTGTTTCGATCAGGAATATCCTCAATGCCATGAACGAAATGCTGTAGCATGTGCACCGTGTAGGTGACTGAGGCAAAAGAAAGCGCTTAAGCCAGGCGGGAGTACAATACAAAGCAACAAACAGTTAGAAGTCGTACCAGAGAGGGCGGTGGTAATGACGATCGTGGCAAGGGATAGCTGCGAAATCGGTATGGTTGGAGACGAGAAATGCATCACGATACCCAGTAACTGACAACATCAAAGAGGTATCAGTGGTGCTCTGTGTGCTGGTTACGCCCCGTAACGCAACAGTAAGGATTGATGTACTTACCTCCAGATGAACCGAAACAAAATTGATAAGCACGATGAAAAATGATACGGAATCCATCAGCACGAAGGTTACAACAAATACAGATGCTGCGCTCCACCAATCGCCTTAAGGTTAGATTTGCTAGCACGTCATATGCGAGGCAGTAATGCGTACAAAACGCAAGGATAAGATAGATATGAGAACTGGCCTGGATGGCCGGGAAGGTCATGAAGAAGGTCCAGCTGGGATCGTAGGGGAAAGCCTGCAGAGGAGACGCCGCTTTGGTCGTATCGTAAAACTCATCGATAGCATCGATCTCCTCGGAGAGTTGGACCAAGTTGAGACTGAGTGGGAGGAAGCGACTGGCTGTGATGGTCTTCTTATCCGGGGCGAAAATGATGTCACCGTAGAAGAACTGTCCGTTGGAGGAGTTGAGGAATGCGGCGAGATAAGCGTAGAACTTGTCCGGCGGGGGATACACTCCATCGATGAGGGTAGAATTATAGACCGGATTGCTCTGTAGGAAGCGCACCATCTCTCTATACCATGAGCGAAAGGATGCATTATCTACAAATGATGAGTTTTGTATGTCCCCTTCGAGTAGCAGTAACCGTGAACCTGAATGATATCGCACAGGACTCAGTCATGGCCCCAACTTGAGCGCGTCAACAATTACAGAAGGAAAAGCTTACCTATCGTGGGAGAGGTGTAATTGTTGTGAGTGGTGATGATTTGGATAGGGTTGCTGCCATTCGGGAACAACTTTTCGTCCAGCTTGTAGTATTGATATTCTGCAATGTTTGGATGAGCAATATGGATTTCAATCAACAATTCTGGTTAGGCATGATCCTCCGCTGGAACGTACCGGGAGAGTTGGAACTGTAGAGTTCGCTCGGGAGGAAGTTTTGTTCCCATCGATCCATACCGTAGATGCCCAGTCCAGCGAAACCCAGCAATCCGACAAGCTGGTCACGCAATAGAAATGTCACTTGTAAGATCTACACAATACGAGGAGAAGAGGCGAGCGTACGAGAATAACTTTCACTGGTGTATAGAGTAGGAAGGGGGCTAAAAATCGGGAAATCAGCGGAACAATGATCGTACCTCGTTTCCTGTTCGCTGCCCCTGGTCTCTCGCGTCTGTTTGGAGGTACGTGCCGATTAGCACGTGTCAAGAAGAGTAATTCAGAATAGAACGTACATCATTATTGCCTTCCCTTTGGGCTTCTTTTTTGCTGGAGAATCATTCGATTGTGCATTTTGCTGCTGTTGTTCTTGAATCGATCCTACTTCGGTGTTTGAGAGATCTCCCATGCGCTCTGAGTCCGAGCTAGAATCTTCGGGATGATCATCCCTGTTTCATACTAATTGATCAAAGAGTCCTATCCGCATCGAGTGCAAGGCTACGTACTTAGCCGGAGCAGACTCGATGTCATCAACATCAGGTATGCACGAAATGCACGGCAGAATATCAGACCTATATGTCTGCAAACAGAAACGTACGTTCAGCTACAACGATCCCAGGAGCAACAGCACGAGTTTGTACCATGATTCTACGTGAATCGAGAATGAGACAGCAGGCAAAGAAAGAGATGAGGAGTAAGTGTTCCGTCGCTACAGCTAATGCAGCTTGCTGTGTACAGTTAAAGATTAGATACGTGCTCATTAAAAAGCATCCATGCGAAGAGAATACCTGGCCAAATGATCGCAAGCCTGGCACAGGCGAAATGGAGATGGCCAAAAAGGCGATAATTTCTATCAGGCACTCAATGGTGATGGTGGGGCAGGCCTTTGCCATGGCTCCGTTTATCCAGTACTTGTCGTCCACGACAACCACATCTTCGTTTGCCAAGTCGACATTAAGCCTGATCGTATACATGATCTTAGCACGTGACGTTGCCAAATACAAAGGAAATGCGTACAAGTGCTTCACAAGCTCAGGATTAGCTTCGTTTGCCTTCATTTTGCGATAGGGAGTCAACACCGGAGAGGAAATGAGGTCTTCAATAAGCGTGCGCTCAAAAGCATGCACCTGCGTTGAGAAGAACGGCCGTGCTTAAGAACATCGTCGCCTGTACAGCACAGCGTAGGATTTATAGTTTTGATATGTACCAGTAGCAGGATATGATTGATTCCGATCGCCATGACAAGGAAGTAGAGCGTCTGTGAAAGTGGAGTAATTGTGATCCCAAAGAAACCATTGAGACCTGCAGACAACGAGATTAGCGCAGTCCTGCTATAAAGTAGGCAACGTGAATACCGGTTGCAGCTACACCGGCGAGAATGATATGAACGACGCCGGCTAAGGTAAGCAGTACTTTGGAGATGACACAGTCGAACGAATAAAGAGTTCCTGGAAGGCAGGGTAATACATTAAAGGCACGTCCTTGCTGGGATGTAGCACTAAGTACGGTCGTACCTATGAGGAATATGAACATGCAACCGAGCGAGAAGAAGAAGAGCCAATCATCGCCTACCATTTGATCCATGAGCTTGTCTTGCAGAGATGCCTGAAAGAAGACACAAGTGAATGAGCAATCAGTAAGATATAATTGCTGCGCTGAGAGATCACGATGAATGGAGGAGAGAGTACCTGGAGCACTAGGTAGACGCTGATGAGCTGGGATTGTCGTGAGAATCGACTGATTGCATCAACAAAAGCTTGTTCCCAGGCGCTGATGATGGCTCCCCAATTCGGATTCAATGCATTAGCGCGATGAGAAGCATGCAAATAGATGATGGACTTGAAAGCGGCTGCCGCTATGAGTGTGTCGTTTTGATCGAGCGCCATACCGCCCACAACCAAGTTGCGGAGAAGAGGCTGACCGAAGTATGTATCCTTCCCGTGGGTACTCACGGTGGCATGCGGGTCGGCGTCGGCTTGTATGGCAGTGAGATTGAAACGCCAATAATCAAGCGCCGAGTAATAGCGACATATTTGCGGTAGGTTGGGATTGGGATGAACACACAGATCAGTCACGGTGTACGTGCGGTTAGACCACTCCACCGACACGTTCAGCATCACCGTGTGCAACAGGTAGACTTCTTCTAGATAAGTCCTGTTGGTCCCGTCAGGAAGCTTGATTGGCTTAGGCGATAACAAATCACCTCCTAAACCAGCCCAAATGCCATGCCGACACCCGTGTTAGCAACCTACTCTTTGGAGGTTATGCGAGAGTCACAGCAGACCCATAGACCCATCAAAGCCATCTCCGACACAATAGGAGTTGGACTGGAACTGTACCTGGCTGTTTAGCGGTGATGATCAACAGTTCCTCGTGTTCTCCAAAGAGTTGTTTCTGATAATCCTCATTCCGCACGTAATCGTTGCCGTCCTCCAGCCACAGCCTGTGTGCGTCAACGTAGTCAGTTAGGTATAATCCGTCTGCATTTCAGCAATCGATCACGCTTGCTCCTGTGTAGCGCGCTGCATGCTGGTGTGGCAACAGCTGTGCTCTTGCCGCTCTTCGCTCACGGTCACCGTGACGACGCAACGTACCGAGGCTCGTCGTCCTGCTTGTTCTCGAGGAGCAGGCCGAGGCCGAGCGCCAGCGCGATGATGGCCGACAGGAGCATGATGACGACTGGCCACTTGTGCAGCAGCTTTGACCACTTAATGAATGCCCACTGTAACATCTGGTTCAGCTTGCGATTCCACAGCAGCACTCGCGTCAGCGCATCGCCGCCAGGATGCTGCGGCTGCCGCAACCTCGGCGAGGCGGAGCCGCCGTTGGCCGCTGTCTCTTCCAGACGTGGCGGTTGTCGCGGCGCGGCTCGCCTCCGCCGCCGCTTCTGGGTCGAATCATTATTGATAAGAGGCTTCGTCTCCTTCACGTCTTCTTCTTCTTCGTCCTCTCCCTCGCTGCTTTGCTGCGCCGTGCCCGTATCCTCCCCGTCGCTCCTGTCCGCTCCTTCCTCGTCTGTCTCGTCTTCTTCTTCGTCGGAGCTGCCAGAGTGCGCCTCGGTGCTGCTGTCCTCGTCCTCCCCCGTCTCCTCACCAGAGGCATCCTCGCCGTGCTTGCGCCTGCGGGCCTCCATCTATCTTTTCCCAGGCCTCGACTCAGGAAGCTGGTGGGTGACTCAGTTCGTTCGCCACAGGGTGAATGACAAAATGTATATCGTTGTCTCCCTGTTGGTCCAAACCCACCCCGACAGCAACACCGCAATTCAGAAAAGGCAAAAAGAAATATCAAGAGAAAATCTCCAACCACGAACAGGAAACAACTTTCCCGTAAGAAAATGAAAAGAAACTAAAAGAAAAAAAGCACACGTTTTCTTGCGCGGAGGATGGAGGCGGGATGGACGGAGACGACGGTGGAGACAACGGTGGCAGGAGCAGTCATCGGAGCGGTGACCGCGGTGCTGCTCCGGTGGGTGGTATGGACTCATGTGCTGGGGTGGCCGGTCGAGCGACTGGGGAAGGACGGTGGCCGACCTGAGCGACAGCGCGCGGCGTGGGAGCTCGTGGCCGCCACGGCCAGCATCGGCACCTTCTTCGGCGCGATGCTGGGCTACGCGGGCCTGATACTTTTCGTGTGGGGACTAGCCATGTGGGCATTCGACCGCACCGCCCGCTTGGGCAATTCTTCGTGGGACCGACCATGACGTGCGCGACCCGTACCTCCTCCGACAAGATGCGCACACGAACCAAGACCATAAAAGGGGAGCCAAGCAGTCGCTGATCAACTTGATTGATCAAGAAAACAAAGCTATGTACAAAGAATGAGATACACGTCTCACGAGCTGACGGGGTGGGTCGTTGGCGCCACGGACGGTGGTGGCAGAGTGGCGGAGGGATGATGAGGAGATGGATAAATAGGAAGGGAAGATGGGGAAGGGTTCGGGAGAATGGGCACCAGCTTGCTGCCCTTGCCGTCTGGTGGTGTTGTGGAGTGCGTTGGTCGGTCAACTACGAAGTGCGGCGGAGGAGCAGCGAAGAGATGAGGATTAGGAGGAAGCGGCATGCCGTAGGGTACGAATGCTGGGTGAGGAGCATAGGAAGGCGCGGTTGCTGTTACGGGCGGTCGTGAAGGGAGCGCGGCACTTGAAGCATAGCTTCCGACGCTGTAAGGCAGAGACGAGGACGCAGAAGTTGTGGGCACCTGGCCGATCGCAGCCTAGAACAACATGAGCCAGTCATTACTCAATTCACTTTGGTGACAAGGGACTAGCAGCGGAAGAGATACCGGCTGATGTTGTTGATGGAGCTGCCTCTGCGCTCGTATATACTCGTTCAGCTGCTGTAGGTGCTGCTGCTGCTCTTGTCGATGCTGTTGAAGCTGTTGTTGCCTTTCGCGCAGCTCTTTAAGCTTCTCTCGCTGCGAGGTCAGTGCTGAATTCAATCCGGCCACGTCATGTTGAGGTAAAGAAGGTGGATTGAGCTCGCTCACCACAGGTGGTAACTGCCGCGTCGTCGCAAAGGCCATGTCCTGCGATGCACAATCAAAATAAGTTTCCAGAGAGAATGCACAAGCTGTGTGAACTACGTACATGTGGCATTAAGGCTTGCAATCCCATGGCCGATGCCTGGCCGCCAACTACCAACTGACCGTAGGCGGATGTACGGTATCGTTCCGCTACGTCTGTTGCGTAGGGAGCATAGCTGGATGAAGGAGATGGTTGCGGAGGCATTGCCTGTCCCGGCAGACGCTCTGACATATCCATAGTTATTCGGGTGGGAAGGTCCCCATCTCTGTGCGCAGCATGTAGCTGATTATTAGCCTCTGCGTTGAGCTGACCTCGGGCAGTGGTCTTGCCTTCAGGCGTCTTGTCTGGGGACTTGTTGTCTTGTTGAGGCTTTTGCCTTGCTACTCTGCTCCGCTTGGTCCGTTGGATGGGTCGTTTATTGACTTCGGCACTTTCTGCTAGGGTCTCTTCGGTGCTGTCAGCGGCCTTATCAACTTTGGGTGGCCGAATGATGATCTTCAGGCCCTGGAGAGTACCAAGAAGGTTAATGCAAATCCAATTGATGTCAATGTGAAGGCTACAGACTTACCTGGTATTCGCGCGTGCTCACAGGGGCGGCTTGCGGCGACGTTTCTTGTTCTACTTTAACGGGGTTCCGTCTTTTGGCGACACGCTGTGGTGGTTGCGTGAGAATGGGACACGAAATTGCCTCCGCACGGTAAGCCAAATCATACCTTCGATGGAGATTGTTGACCGGTGTTGCCTGTTGCCGCAGGGGTGGCCGAAGTTGGATTACTTTGTTGAGTCGCCGATTGCAACTGGACAGACGTGGCGGAAGCACGCCGCTCTGGCTGCTTCCGCTTTTCACGCTTGTTGGAGGCCGGAGCCTGGGCAGAGCCATTGGAACGGGTGCTGTTACGCTTGCTCTCCGCACGACTGTTCCTTTGAGGCTTTTTAGCTGCTTTCTTCTTTTTCTTCCGCCCTTCGAGGTATTCACCGCCATCGCCCTCGTCGCCCGAGCGTAACTCGTCGTCAGAAAAGACGGCTACCGCTTCGTCATCACCAAGTGTCTCCTCCACAAAGTCGGATGGTTCTGGTGAGATTACCATTCGGTTCGTCACCATTCCCATGCTTCTTGCGCCCATCATGGTGCGCACTGGAGAGTCAGGAGATGCCGAAGCAGCCGCTTTGGCCTTACCCTTGCCCTTGGATGTACGCTTAGCAATCCTGGGCTTGGTCGGTTGCTTCTTCTTCTTTTTTGCTGATTCCTCAGTCTTCGTCTTCTTGGTAGGCGAGGGAATGATGTGTGATGGAACCTCTTCGCCGTTGGCCACCATGCTGATAAAGAGGCCCACATCAATTCGTACGCTATCTGCCACACACTTGCAGGGTTTGGCCTTCTGGCCGAAATGAAGCCATCGCTCCAGCGCAAAGTTGACCGCCTCAGCACAGTTGAAGCCTGAATGGCGAAATCATGAGAATGCAATTCACCGCTTGTAAAGCCTAAAGGCAGCTACGCACCAGAATTGAACCCGAAGTGGTACGACCCAGGGAAGGTGATGACGAACTCACCGGGCTGTTGCACCGCATGGGTGAGTGATACGTTGCCGGTCTTCAGTATGTTAGGCGAGAAGAGCGCCGACTTGTGGCGCAAGAACTCGGGGCACTCCTTGAACTGCATAGGGAAGTGCAACTGTGGTGCGCGCATGAGGCAGATAAGTAAGAACAAGCGTGTGTGGGGTTGGTGGTAGTGGTAGCGAGGATACCTGTGCGACCTGCTCCACGCGGTGCTTCTGTGACGAGGGCACGCCGTACCAGACCTTAGGCTTGCCGAAGTGAAGGTAGTTGATGCTGTACAGATCCATGTCCTCCGTGTGGCACGCAAAGAGCGACTTCCACATCCCGAAGTAGAGGTAGGGCGACGTCACACCGGGGAGCAGCTTGCCCAGCCGCTGGCTGAGGAGCGTGTCGAGATGCCCCAGGTTCCACGCGTGATGCTGCTGCTCTCCCTTGGTCTCCCCCTCTGACTCCCGCTTACGTTTGTTGGGTGACGATGATGGGGAGCTGCCGCGGGCTGCCTTGACCGCCGGCGGAGCATCGTCTAGGGTTTCGACATCAATGATGGCTTCATTTTGAGTCCCGCTACTCGCATTTTCATCATCATCATCATTATTCTCAGCGCGATCATCATCGTCATCATCAACGACGTCCTCAAAGAGGGTGCCGAGCATGTCAGCTCCGTAGAGGGGAGCGTGGAAGGTGAGATTCTTCCAGAACCGACGTTCGAGTTCCTCCATGTCGAACTTCTCGGGATCAGAGCCCTCGCGCTTGGACTTGGGGAAGCACTTGGCGAATTGCTCATCGGCGGCCTGCTTGAACTGGGCCAGCGACATGGGCTTCTCCATCACATTCACTACTTGGTACACGCCCTGCTTGCCATGCACGAACTGGCGAATGGGGCAGGGGATCTCGAGCTGAAGGTCCTCGTAGGAGGAGGCACGTGCGCGCCACCCCTCGGGCGGTACGATCTTGGCGATGCCGTACTGCTCGGCAATGGGCTCGATGCTCGTCACATACTTGGCGAAATCGCTGAACTCCTCCTTGGTGGGATGGAACACGGGGATGGGCCGCGCCACCGACATGTGTATGACTTGTCACACACACCGGCGTGGGTGTTGAGTTATCCGGATGCTGCTGCCCCTCTCGGTTCGCCCAAGATGGGAAAAAGAGAAGCAGAGGGGGGAGGGTAGGGACGCTGCCTCAGTCGGCGCGGTTTGTGGCCGTTTGGGGGGATGTGAATTCGCAGCTTAGACGCCCTTATTCTAGCCTTTTTCTTAAATAACGAAAATTGAGGTATCGGAATTCGATCTGAGGTAGTGGTGGTGTCGTTGATGTTCGTACGCCGGAGGGGGAGGGTCTGGGTTGTATCCCCTTTCTTGACTAAAGATAGGCTGGGCTAGGGGCAGCAAGAGAGATTAAATAATAAAAATAGAGAGAACAGAGAAATATTTCTCGCGGACGGACACGCCCGACAGCAGAAGTCACGCTTGTCCCCCACACTTGCTCAAGCAACAGAGGGCAAGAAGTAGCACGGAAGAGGGACCTGTCAGCTGGCAGAGGTTGGGCGAATATGGAACGATACCACAGAAAGCGATACCGCTTTTCTGTGGGATTGATAGTAGCACCACCAGTGCCGATGAACCACGGAGGTAGCCAACTTGAAATTTGCAGGGAGAGATAGGTTTCGAACGGTGCAAGAGCAAGCGAACCATTTTCGCCACGAATGATCATCCCACTCAAGGCGGACAAACTTGACACAAGGGGCGGAACACGCACAGGGAGCCAGGGATCCAGAGCAAAGAAAAGTGCAAGAGAGGAGGGATCAAGGCGGTAGGATGGCTGAAGAAAAAAAGGTTGGTGGCGTACAACACCACCAACCGGCGGTACCGTGCTTATACATTGCCGATGAACACAACAGCAAATCAAGCACCTCCGTGAATAAATAAGAGGAAGATAGCGAAGAGGGAGCGAAGAGGGAGCGAGAAGGGCGCGGGAGCAGAGCGGCGTCGCCGCGGCGCGAAGGAGCCGTCTTATCACCTGCGCTGCTTTTGCGGTTTCTTGATCCAGTTGGCTACGTGGGTCAATTCCCGGTCGCTCTCGGGCACGTAGGTGTAGAAGTAGGGGAACACATGCTGCATGTGGGGAACCACCTGTAGGCCCAGTTACAGTTAGCCGCCATCAGGATTCCATCCACCGAACAGAGCAATGGGACGTACCGCAAGCTTAACATCGGCGCCGGCTTGAGTAGCCTTACCCTCGAAGTGTACCGTGTCGTCGTGCAAAATCTCAGCACCACCCACGCTGAGTCGTGCAGAACCCAGATCAGAATCAACTGTGGAGGATTCATGGGAACAGGAAAGCACCTACCTCATGTAAAGAGGTGGCAGCTTGGCCAGTTTGTCGGCCGAAGCAAAGATGGGCGAGAATTTGTGCGACTTGCGCGCGGCGCGGTCTTCGGGCTTGGTATCTGCCAGCCAACATGCCCAGATTAGGAACCCAAACTCATTAAGGCTTATGAAAAGATATCAACGCACTGGTTGCCCAAGCGGCAGAACGGGCAAGAAAGGCTTCCTTGATGATTACATCTTTGTCCTTGTTGCGCTCAAAGGACGGACGATCCGTTGACAAATCGGTCCAAGCAGAAAAGGTGACGGCAGCAGACGGGGCCGGAATGGTGCCTGTGAAGAGGAGCAGATGCGTGAGACAAGAAATGATTATCCAACGGCAAAGTGTGTCATCATGATTTACCTTTGTCTTCGTCTTGTAGTGCCAGCAAAGTAAGGAGGGTCAAACCGCCTCCCGCACTGTCTCCAACAAAAACGATCCTGTTAGCTGCGATCTTTTGGTCGTAGATTAGCCACTTGTAGGCGCTGATTGTATCGTCGATCATTGCAGGAAACTGATACTCAGGAGCCAGTCTGGTAATCGTAGCATATCAAGTGAGATGCGGCAGTTGAATGCACATAAGTTGAACGTCGCGTACCTGTACTCGACAAACAGGACCTTGGCCTTGGCACGCCTGGCCAGCTCTGCGGCCGGTCCAGAGTGGGACACAAATGAGCTGGACCACACAATTGCAAACGTTTGTTAACGATTGTAAGACGAAGGGCATGTAGGACTAAGTACCCAGCTACGTATCCACCACCGTGGATATAGAAAATGATGGTCTTGTTGTCGTATACCGGCGGTGTGAACCAATACAAGGGTAAAACTCCTCCATCATTGCGTCTGTGGTTATAATGGCGAAGGCACTCGTTAGCCGCGGCCATCAATGTGTACTTACAGACGTACGAAATGTTGAGCAGCTCAACTTTGCCTTCCCCCAGGGGGAGAAGACGGCCGAAACCGTCCAAGTTCTGCAGCCGGCCCCACCAAATGCGGTCAGAGCGCAACGTTATCTCTCTGGCGGCGTAGTACGCACCCTCCTTGTAATCTCGTAATCAGGCGAGCTGAAATCGCGAATGCGCAGCAGCCTTTCCAGAGCGATCGACTCGGCACTCTGCTCGGTGGTGGACACGTTGTGCCAGTACTTGACGATCAGCACGTTGGTCTGGAAGGCCGCCGTGAACAGTGCCCTCTGTGCCCTGCGATTGGAATTTAATCCCACGTTTCCATTTTAATGAAGATGATAAAAAAAAGATGATGCAGATTATTTTTACCAATTAACTTTGTTCAGAAAATATTGTTGTAGTATTTTTTTTTGGGAGGGGTACGTACGTTTCCGGGTAAAGCACAAATACGCCCACCACAACGGCGATGAGCGCGATTACGAACCCCGCTGCCTTGTTCATCCTGCGATTGATATATGGGAACACCAACAGTTACTGTGACGTGATGTCCTCCCTCTTGATTTCGCGGCTGCGGCAGTGGGATCCGAGGCGATAACGAATGAATGTGTAGCTGTCTCGTTTTTTTGGCGGGAGATGATATTCGTACCGTGTCCGGATTTATCCCTCCCTTGGCACGATGACAACCATGGGGCATGGTTGCTCCACTAACCGCAGTGAACCGGCCATCAAGGGAGACGCCACTAACTTCATGATGAGGTAGGCGCGGATGAGCGCGTAGTGCAAATGCATCAGAATGCAATGATCACCATCAAGAACTATTCAGCTTCGTAACTCTCTTTTAAGCTTCACAAGAACTTGGTAAAGAGCGTTCCTGATAGGAGGAACTGACCTTACACGCTGTCAGTCATGGCCGGGCAGAGCCACACCGGCCCAAGGGTCGCGCACGTATGGCGATGCGAGAGTGTCGATAGTTTTCCTTGAGTTGGAGTGTGCACGCGGGATCTGCAGGGCTAGACGGCCTCCGAAGCGAATTCCCGTTCACATTTCGAGGCCTTGATGGGGCATGCGCCTTCGCACTCTCCCGCTCCCGTGTGCATGGGAGAGGAAAGGACAAGCAGCTCCACCCCTTACCCATTCCCAACCACTTCCTGTACTACGCACCTGCCGTAGCCACACAATCCCCCCGAAGGCACACCCTCAGGAGAGAAAGAACAACCTTGCAGTGTCATACCCTTCCCCACCTGCGCATTCCTCATTCCCTTCCTTCCCTCTTCCTTGCGAACAACTCACTCTTCTTCAGTACTGTTACTCTTCTTCTTCACCGTCAAGTCACCCCACCGCACACATAGTTTCTTCACAGACAGCATTTATTATGGAGAGACGAGAGTCTTCGAAGACAATGGAGAGGCGCAAGTCCATTCTGGGAAGCGAGGGCAAGGAGCAGCGTCTCATTGTCATCAGCAACCGCCTTCCCATCACATGCAAGAAGGAGGATGGCAAATGGACCTTCTCGCGCTCCTCCGGCGGTTGACCCACTCCACCTCCTTCTTCATCGTTTCGAATGCTCACATCTGTATGCATTGTTCCACACAACAGGCCTCGTTGCAGCTCTCTCGGGACTCAACTACAGCTCTTTCATATGGATCGGCTGGCCGGGCATCTACATCGACCAGGCGGAGGAGCGTGCAGAGGTACCGCGCCTGCTTCACTCTCCGTTTTCGTTCTTTGGCTTTCTCTTCTGTTTTCTGCACACTTTCTCTTTATTTTCATGCATTTTTATTCTACGTTTCGAATTGACGAAACAATTTAATTAATATTATTACTACATGCGGCCTGCTGTGCACTCTATTTTTGCGTAAACACATTGGAAAATATATTGAAAAAAGAGAATACCTATTGCTCAACTGGGAGGCCGCTATGGTGACGTAACAGATCGAGAAAATGCTGCTGGAACAAAACTGCATGCCCGTGTGGATGAGCGCTGACGTTGTCGATGGGTACTACAACGGCTTCGCAAACGGTACACACGTTGCTCTTCTCTTGCCTTCATATCAGCATTTCGATCATCACTTATCATTTACACAGGCGTGCTTTGGCCACTGTTTCACTACCGCGAGAACTTCCACTATGAGGACGCCTGGTACGATCACTACGTAACTGCCAACCAACTCTTTGCTGATGCCGTGGGAAAGGTACCTTTTCGACTCCACTGAACCGTAAGGTTTAGCCTCCCTGAGCCCTCGGTGCTTGTGCAGATGTGGCAGCCCGAGGATCTTGTTTGGGTGCACGACTACCACCTGATGTTGATGCCCCACATGCTGCGACAAAAGCTATACACCAACGGAGCTGAGCCTGGTCAGGTACTTGGATTCCTATACATTATTCTCTTGAGCAGTAGTAGGCTCACTTTTTCCATGATCGACAATGATAATTAGATCTGTATAGGGTTCTTCCTCCACATTCCATTCCCTTCATCTGAGCTATACAAGATCCTGCCTGTACGATCAGAAATTCTGCAGGGCATCCTTGACTGCGACCTCATCGGCTTCCACACGTAACGCCATCTGCTGTGTAACAAAATTGCAGATGTCTCAATTATCCTTATTCTTTAGGCTCGATTATGCTCGCCACTTCATGCAAGCATGCTCTCGCATACTTAGTGTTGAGACGCAAGCTTCAACAGTTTTCACGGCTGATCGCGCCATACCAGTTGGAGTCTTCCCAGTAGGCATAGAACCCCAGAAGTTCTTGGACAATCTCGATCAGTCTCCTGTGCTGTACGTCACCCACTTTTTCAGTTAGTTGATTCAGCAGCACTCACCTTGATTATTTCCCCGTCTAGTAAACGTATTGAGGAGTTAAAGAAAACCTATGGTGACAAGAAGGTGATCGTTGGCGTGGATCGCCTCGACTACATCAAGGGTATTCCTCAAAAGCTTCAGGGTTTGGAGGAATTTTTCGAGCGATACCCTGAATGGGTGGGAAAGGTACGTATTCGTATTTGTTACTTTTCAATTCTTCATCGGCTCAATTCTTTCGACCTAGGTCGTGTTGATTCAAGTAGCCGTGCCTTCGCGCGAGGACGTTGAAGAGTACAGGCAGCTTAAGAGTGAAGTTGATGAGTTAGTAGGCAGGATCAACAGCAAATATGGTATGCTTGACATGTGGTGATGGAAACTGGACGTGTATTCTTATTGTCGCAAGTACAGGTGCCCTGGGTTATCATCCTGTCCAGTATGTCTACCACAGCGTTGACTTCAACGAGCTCTGCGCCCTGTACCAGGTGGCCGAGGTTGCACTTATCACTTCTTTGCGTGATGGCATGAATCTTGTAGTACGTAGTTGCATGCCTTCGCAGATGCTGTAAATACGCACTTACACTGGTGACGGTTTAGGCTCTAGAGTACATTTCGTGCCAACAGAAGCTGAATGGAGTTCTGATCCTCTCCGAGTTCGCCGGGGTAAGCAGTTTCCCTTTGACTCTCACTTGAAGGTCAACTCATCACAATCAATCGGATTTTGTTAGGCTGCTCAATCGTTGGGCACGTCACTGCGGATAAACCCTTGGAAGGTCAAGGACGTAGCGCGTGCCATTCATAAGGCACTCATCATGGATAAGGACTCTCGCCGTACACGACATGAGGCTCTCTTCAACTATGTTCGTACTTATACCGCCGCCGCTTGGTACGTGCCATGGGAGCTGCCTTCGTCGATAAGATTTCCACCTTATCATCAATTCCGACTTAGGGGCGAGAGTTTTGTTAATGCGCTCCAGAACGCGGCGCAGTCTCAGAAGGCAGCGTTGTCCCAGCTCAAGAAGTCCCCCGACGACTTCGCGCTGGTCCTTCAGGTAATATGACCACCCCTCCTTACTGGCGGTATTTGCCTTACCACTTATCGCGCGGGATAATGATAGGGCTTTAAGGCGCGCAAAGCAAACAAGTGCCTGTTGGTGTTGGGATACGATGGAACCCTGGTACCGTTCCAGTTTATTCCGGTTCTTGCCAAGCCCACGAAGCAAGTTAGGCAGCTCCTCGAAGAGCTTTGCGCAGCGGGAAATCATGTTGTCGTGGCCAGTGGACGCGAGAAAGAAACGATGCAATCTTGGTTCAGTGACATTCCTGGTCTCGGTCTCGTTGCTGAGTTTGGACTGTTCTACAGGTAAGCCTTTGGAGTTTCTTGTCCCGCCCCGTCTAATACTTTAACTCGAACAGACCTCCCAACAAGGAGGAGTGGCAGCGTCTTCCTGGAATAAGCGCCGAAAGCATGGATTGGAAACTTACGATCCTGCCTCTTCTCAAGCGCTATGCTGAACGTACGCCCGGCGTGCTGCTAGAAGAGACAGAGGGAAGCTACACTTGGAATTACAGGGCTGCTGGCCCCTACGGAGCATTCCAGGCCAAAGATCTTCGTGCCATCATCAGCTCGCTCATCTGTATGTTTGTCTTCAAGTTTGAAGTGGTGATGTCGCTATCGGCTTACTTGATGTTGTATTTCTATAGCTTCCGAAAAGCTGAACATAGAGGTGACGGACATCAACAAGGCCCTTGAGGTATCCTTTGAATTCATAGCTTGTGGATTCGATATCTTATTCAGTGCTAATATTCTGTTCGCGTTGCAGATTCGGATGGTCGATGTTAATGTTGGGCGAGTCCTGCAAGACGTCATCCTGCAAAACCATTCTGAGATTGAGGTTGCCGTCTGTGTCGGCGACTTAGGCATCGTCCCTACACAGGTAATCTCATATTCTCCGTGTGTGAAAATAACAAGTGCATACACTCATGTATATGTCCTTCTTCATGAAGCTGAGTGAAACAGCTGATAAGGTAGAGCTAGTGAAGTGCATCGTTGGCCAGAAGCCTGAGAAGAAAGCAGTCCATCTTCACCTCAAAGATTCAGAGGACGTGCTCAGCCTCCTGCGAAAGCTGATCCAACCAGTGCCCGAAACCGGGGGCAATCCCGACCAAGCTAACGAACAGAAGACCTCCCTTTCCACCCTTCTCGCTACAGACCCACTCAATGCCTGAACCCGCACAGCGCACGCTTTGCTGCTTTCCATAAATCAAGATATCTTTTCCTCTCACGTTTCCCTTTCTCCAAAGTTAGACGAAACGTTTCGTGTCCCTTCAACCACCTGCGCGGCTCCTTCCTCACTCTTCACACTCAATTCACAAAAGGGATGGCTAGTGGTGAAACAAGGCAGAGCCGGGGCAAGATATGTGTTGTGGGTGCGTTCCCTGATCCCGCACTCCTTGCTGCAGGGATACTTCGTGCTCACTGCAGTGTATATCGGGCTGGGCGGTCACAGGGGTGGGAAAGCTGGGCTTGTGCTCTGCACTGGTTCATGCCAGGGCGGGCTATGATGTAGTGGGGGTGGACGTGTCGCGGGACTACGTGGATGCACTGAATAGTAAGAGGTTTAGCTCTGCGGAGCCCTTGGTGGATGAGTTCCTCGCTGCTGCCACTTCCTTTCGCGCTACCACCAACCTAGTGGAAGCCTCTGCCGATGCGGAAGTGATACTCATCTTCGTTGACACACCCAGCGGACCCGACGAGAAGGTTTACGACCACCGCAACCTGGGCACAGTTCTGCTAAACCTGGTTGGTATTCCCAGACAGCTCTTCTAGCCTATGCATACGCTTGGGATCACTGATGCACAGGAAACTTTCTTTTAGAACAAGGCCAAGCTGGCCAACAAACACATCGCCATCTGCTGCACTGTCCTGCCAGGTTACATCAGGAACGTTGCGAGGAACTTGGTGAAGGATCTTGATAACTGCAGCCTCAGCTACCACCCATCGTTCATTGCGCAGGGTAACATCATACAGGGTCTTCAAAAACCTGATATGGTCCTTCTTCCTTCAGTCCCGATACACCGGTCCATTCTCACATCGTGTATCATCAGGTGCTCATTGGAGAAGGAAGCAAGGATGCGGGAGACAAGTTGGAGGAGATTAGCAAGTCAGTATGCCAGAACTCGCCACACATCAGCCGCATGAGCCCAGAGAGGTGTGCTGTACTCCGCGAGCTGTTCACAGTGCAGCATACTAACCAACATTCCAAACCAGCGCTGAGATAACCAAGTTGGCAGTCAATTGTTTCATCACCATGAAGATATCGTTCAGCAACATGATTGGAGACATCGCCGACCGCACTCCAGGAGCGCGAAAGGAGGACATATTGGCGGCAGTTGGACAGGATTCCCGCGTCGGCTCCAAGTGCATGCAATGGGGGTACGGTTTCGGTGGTCCGTGTTTCCCACGAGACAATCGGGCTCTGGGATACTACTCTTCGGCTGTGGGCGTCGAGCCTCTGCTTACCATTGCCTCTGACCGATACAACGTTCTTCATGCCAACATCATGGCGCAGCGCCTTCTCGATGAACAGCGAGATCAGGTACGGCCCCCCTTGCTTGCATCCACAATTGCCAGAAATGGGTGATGACTGTGATGGGGTGGCGAATGCGGCAGTATGTGTTCGAGGATGTGGCGTACAAGAGCAACTGTCCGGTACCCATTATAGAGCAGTCACAGAAGCTTGAGGTTGCACGACTCGTCGCCGCCAAGAGCCCAACACCGGTGATCATCCGCGATCGCCAAGAGATCCTCGACGCCATCAGGAAGGAGTACCTCTACGGCGCTGCGCGCTTCGTCTACGAGGCGACCGACAAGCAGTGAACGAAACCACTTTGCTCGCCCGAACAAGGAGGCGAGCACCTCCAGGTCCCTCGTAGCTGCGCTTAAGGTAAAAACGGGAACTGTTCGCCAATCGGAACGGTGCAACATTTGAAAAATTGAAAGAAGTATTTTAACTTCACAAAAATTTCGGTTAGTTACCGTTTAAACAGCTGGGCAATTCTTGAAAATTATCGAACTATGAGTTCCACTTTGGTATCTCGGACGGAGGCGAAAAAAACACATACAACCCGTAACTAACGCCTCGACCCGCACAAACGGAACAACACAGGCCACCTGCTCTCTATCTCTTTTTCTCCCTTGCACCAAAAGACCAAGGGAGTCTTCGCTCTGTCCTGTGAGTTGGGCTGTGTTTTTGTTCTGCAACAGGAAGCACGCCCCCCCATTGCGGGACCGACGTGAACTCAACCACACAACAGCTTTGCTACTGCATACACGTTCTGTGCGCGCACCCCGCGAGCTACTGCACCGACTTCCCTTCTCTCTTGCGGCGTTCCAGCAAGCTCGTCAGTGACTGTCTCCAAGAGGAGGGGAAAAGCGTTTGGAACGCGCGCTCTGACCAGGTTTCTCACCAAGGCGCCAGCAAGTAGAGACAGGGAGGAGCTGCAAGGCCTCTTCGTCCTCTTCTTTTTCATCATCTTCTTCACGAGTGGGCCAACTTGGGTTCGGCTTTCTTCCCTGCGAACGAACGAACACGACGGGGAAGGTCTGAAAAGGTGTGACAGAGGACGAACAGGCCATGGAGTTGGAGGCCTACACCAACCAAGAAGGTGCAGAGGAGCGGATGGAAGAGGAAGAAGTAGAAGACCAGACACGCAGTCGGTCTTCTTCTTCTTCCTCGCATAGGTCACCCATTGCACAAGAGGAAGAAGAGGAAGAAGGGGAGAAGGAGGAAAAGCGGGAGGCAGAGGAAGGCGAAGAAGAGGAAGAGGAGATGATGGTGACCATGTCTACGAACGCCGCACGAGTCTCCTCTCGTGCCACCACGTATCCCCCCGGGCGGCCGTCGGGTTCGGCCCGCCTCCGCCCGGCACCGCCGACCGACGCCGGCACAGCGCACGACCGGCAGCGGGCGACCCGCACGCCACCTCTTCCGTCGGCGTGGGCCGTGAAGAACTTCGTCGTAACACCGGCGGCCGCAACGGGTGATGACAAGGAGATGCCCGCGTTTGACCCGCGCCGGATTGATGCTGCTGGTATACCTCTCCTCCTTCGTGCTGCTCACCACTCCTCGTGATGTTGTCATCGCCGCCTAGACTGGGGCACAGCGACCCTCTCACAGCCGTGAGTGGGCTTCCGATGGCCGAAAGAGAATGGATTCTCTCGTTTGCATGTTGTAATCGTGCGTTTGATCGGCAGAATGTTGCACCGTGACGACATGCATGTGTTATGTGGTTTGACTGACGCCACTCTGTGATGTGTTGGGCATTGTGACGCAGGTACGCTGCACAAGCCGCCACCGCTGGACATCGACTTCAATCGCGTAAACACGCAGTCGCCTCTGAGCTTCATGCGTTGCGGATCCCCAGTGGACCTATCTAGCTACTCGACGAGCCTGACGGCTCCTCATTCCACGCATATGACCACGTCCCCTACTTCAGACATGCTGCCGTTCGCTCCTGGCCGATCGCTGCTCCACGTGCGATCATTCACGGAGCCCCCACTGCCGTCTCTCCTCCGCTCTGCCTCTCCAGCACCGCAGATGTCCAACGCATCGTTCACGCCAGTCGTTCTTCCTCAGCGCCCGCGGACGGCGTCGCCCACACTCATGTTTTACCAAGGCGGCGGGCTTGCAGGATCACGCACCTTGCCCACCTTCAGCAGCTCCGCTGCGCAACCGGAGCCTGATGCCTTCCAGCCTATACGCAAGCCGCATGCCCAGCGCTCGGGCGCTCGACAAGAGGGGTACGCAGATACCTATCATCCCATCAAGATCGCACACTGAGCTCATGTCAACGTGTGCACAGGAGACCTCGTGCTCCCGCCACACAACCCCACAACAAGAAGCGCCCCTTCACAGCCTTCATGTCAATTGACGCGGCAAAGGCCCCCGGGGTTGGGTATGTTGTCCATCATTTTGGGTTGGAGCAACGGAAGAGAGGCTAAGGAGTTCTCATCGGCAGCAGGACAACAAGTGGAAGTGACGATGAGCGGAAGAAGAAGAAAAAGAAACGTTGCAACTGTAAAAACTCTAAGTGTTTGAAGCTGTACGTTGGTCCAACTCGGCCGATGTTGACCCACGTTGACCATGAACCACTCACTTGTTGTTGTACGTGCTACGAACAGTTACTGCGAATGCTTTGCATCGCGCTCCTTCTGTCAGGACTGCAACTGTGTTGGGTGTCACAACACACCAGAGAATGAAGAGGAAGTGCGTAAGGCCGTGACATCCACTCTGGAACGCAATCCGTCTGCCTTCCGAGCCAAGATCAACATCAGTCCCAAAGCACCTGGCGCGGTACATCCCTAGGCCCGGGAGCAATTCCACTTCCTTGTCCTTACAGTGTCTCTTGATGTTCACAGGACCCTGTGGAACCTGTGCATGGCAAACACACAAAAGGTTGCCATTGCCGTAAGTCTGGCTGTCTGAAGAAGTACTGTGAGTGCTTTCAGGCGAACATCCTGTGCGGCGAGAACTGCAAGTGCACCGATTGTAAAAACACCAAGGACAGTGTAGAGAGAAGGACCATACTTGAGGGCAGGCGCACGCCGCCCGGTCGGAAGCCGTCTGGTGCACCCAAGGTACGAATGCTGTGCTGCTGTTGGATATCCAACCACAATCTGATCGATATGTTATCACAGCCTCTGCGCGAGAAAGCGACCAGCCCCACTCCCATGGTAGAGGAAGGTGAGGGAGCCACAAAGCCTCCTCGCCCACGGTATGCATTCTCATTTCAGTCTCGCCTGGATCATAGTGTCTTAATATTTCTTTTCGTGCAGCTCGCGCACACAAGGAGAAGCGAACAATATGTACATAGATAAAGATCAAAAGAGGCATACCAGCAAAGGGGAGGGTCGAGCAGAGCCCACGACAAGGTTCCTTTGCTCTCGCTCCTTCGTCTGCAGTTGCACGGGTTTATCTCACACTGTTGTTCATCCAATCGCCAGAAGCTCACATCTCGCTCCTCTTGCGGCGGACAGTAACCCATCACCATTCCTTGGCCGAGAGGCTGGGCCACCTACATCTCAACCACCTGTCCCCTCCGGATACGGATTCATCCGCCCATCGCCCGCTGCCCCCTCTTCCATGTGCGTTTCCCGCCTTGCTGTGATGTCTCATGCCCTTAACTAAGCCTGATCGTGATCATCAGGAGGGATCCCGGAATCGGCCGACCTTGGGGTGCTGCTGGCCCCTATGTGCCCATGCACACTCCATTGGCCCCGTACGGCGCGAGTGTCCAAGCAGTCCCGCTGGCTGGTCCGTCGCCTCACGGATCGGCCTTTGCGCCTCCTGCCCGGCGCCTTCCACAGCTATAATTGTAGGGAGATCAAGTGATCTCTTTGCATCTTCTTCTTCTTGACTGGCCGAGGTCTCTCCACGAGATGACCTGGCTCTTCCACTCCCGTCAACCCTTCATCTTCATCAAGCCTCAGACCTCACCTCTGCAGACTGTTCCTTATGGCCGTGTTGCGCCGGACCGGCGTACTCACGCTACCGCGTCGCAGACCCGGCCCTGTGCGACCTCCAACCACGGCCACCATTAACGACGGAGCGAGGGCGATAGATTGCCTTCGCCCACCGGTTTCATCTCGCACATCTCAACATACAAGAACAAAATATATTTAAATATTCATTCTTCAACAATTAATTTCTAATTTTAAAAACCTGCGATTTAATTAACAAACGTTTTGAGATGGAGGAGGATCTGGCTCAATGCAACGTTGCGGATGTGATGGTGGTGGGTGCGGGCGAGAGGGCGTGCCTCCTGGTCGGCTGCGGCCCCCACACCAACGCGGCCGGCATCTCTCGTCTGCTGCACCGCCTGGGCAAGCGGGCGGCGGGGGCAAAGACGAAACCGACCCGTGCGGGGGATGCAGCCCTGGACGGCTTTGTCGCCTCCCTGCCGCCGGCGGCCGAGCTGCCTCTGCGGCGGGTGGCGGTGGTGCAAGACCTCTTCGACCGGGACGAAGTCGAGCGGCCCTACTTGAGTAGCATCCTCAAGAAGGCACCACCGACCTGCAGCGGTGCTGAAGAAGAGGCAGAAGGGAACTACGTGATGGCGCGGTCGGTGGCCGGCAAGGACTCACTTCGCCGGCGAGTCGTCAACGAGTACGTACTCGGCGCGCGGCATGAGTACGGCCTGGTACGAGCGAGCGTAGAGTTGAAGGAGTACCTAGAGCAATGCCTCCACGTGAATGTTCATCTGGTAGATGATGGGTACGCTGGCCTCTCATGATTCCCATTGATGAGCACACTCAATGATGGAATGACAACACAGGGAGCTGGCCAACAAGCAGTCGTATCAGGTCAGTATTCTCATCAGCAGCTGATCGGCTCTGATTGATGTCATATTGAAGCTTTCTTAATTGTGGAACAGAGCAGCGCTCTAGTCCCTAAGGGCAAGGAGGCCGATGCCGAAACCGGTCCCAATGTAAATGCAGGGCAGGTGTGGGATACGTGCAGGGAAACCGTTCCATCGCGTACCACAGGCACCATTCTCATGGTAGCTCCTATCGGATTCCAACTCAATGAGGAGACGGCTCAGGACAATCACTTCATGCACAAGCCTCAGGAAGAGAGCATGAAGATCGAACGTTCGGTAATCACCACAAAATAGCTCCAGTTTCCATGATTGACAATCTACTTCTGATCAGGCCTTAGCCGAGTTTTCGAATCTACATCGTGCTTTGACGGCAGCAGGCGTGAAGATTGTGCTCCATGCTTCTGAGCGTTATCATCGAACGTGCGTTCTCTTCTCTAGGTGACGTAATGTGGTACTATATTCTCATTCTACTCCTCCGCGCAGGCCAGATGCTGTCTTTCCAAACAACTGGTTCTCCACGCATTCCGCAGCCGAGAGCGGTGTACCCACGCTGGCCTTTTATCCCATGAAAACGCCGTCGCGCCGGTTCTCTGCCACATCTCCTGATCGCCTGATGGGATTGTTGTATATGCTAACTTCATAAACGGCAGAGCGGAAAGGAGGCAATCAATCGTGGCAGAGCTTCAAGAAGTCTATCAAAGAGAGTTTACCTTTGAGCATTGGGAAAACGCAGACCCTCCGCGATTCTTGGAGAGCACTGGTATGTACCTGATGGAAGGTATGCTCTGCTCGAGCGCTGATTGTTCTGTTTCTTCTATGAAGGAGTGTTAATACTGGATCGTGTGAGGAAGGTGGCTTACGCTGCCCTCTCTCAGCGATGCTCGAGGCGCGTGGCTTTGCAATGGGCCAGACGCATGGGGTACGTTGCTCGTTTTCCTCGGATTGATTGTTTGCTCCACTCAATCATGCATGATGAATATTAGATACGAAATGTGCTTCTTCCGGGCGATCGACGCACGAAACCAGCCTATCTACCACACCAACGTCATGATGTTTGTGGGGAGCTCTGTAGCAGTTGTGTGCCTGGACTCAGTGGCTGACCCCACGGAAAGAGCCAACCTCGAACGGACAGTACGCATTGTGCTCCTTCATGACTTGGTGCGAATTAGGCTAATTGTCTAATCTATATCATGGGAACTCTCAGCTGAGCGTTTCTCACGCAATAGTGGAGGTCTCCAGAGAGCAAGTGGATGACTTCTGCGGCAACTGTCTTGAAGTAAAGGGCACTGGTGGAAAGAGGGTGCTTGCGATGTCTTCGCGTGCCTTCAACGCGTTCACAAACTCCCAAAGAGAGGTGCTGGCAAACACGACTCACGAATCCCATGTCTGTAAACTGCTCACTCTGCTACTGGTGCAGGCGCTTCTCCGACATGTTGATGAAATTGTTCATGTGCCGATCGACACGATAGAGACTGTTGGTGGCGGAGGTGTTCGGTGCATGATGGCAGAGCTCTTTTAGCTGTACTGGGCGAAAGATTTGTCAGCTATCAGGGTAAGAACGATGACCTGCGATGACACCGACCAACTGCAGTTGTACAAAAAGTTCCTTCAACAGTGTGTTGTAGCAGGAGAATGACCTCAGGGGCAGCAAGTTCAAGCGACCTTAGCAGAAAGAGCGCGTGCCAGCGCGTACCAAGATCAAGCTCGACGTAGGAGGTATTCACTTCACGATGAACGTGACAGCGCTGAACTCGCACCAGAGGCAATGCTGTGGGCGACACGAACTAAATCGAGGCCGTCTAATGTTATATTTACACAAAGTGAGTTCTAAGAAGGGTTACTCGCGACGAGTCTCCACCTGGCACTCCCAATGAGGAGGCTGATGAGAAGAAAACTGTTTGGGGGGGGTATCGGTTGGTGGTGCTAGGAAATAGAAACGGTGCAGAACTGGTCGAGGGGTGTCTTTCGGTTGACAACACCGTCGCAGTAGGGCTGGCCGGTCCAATTGCCAGGGAACGCCCAGCAAGCCAGACTGTACTCAAACGCTTCGATAAGTAAGTTACGGTAGCTCCAGCAGGACCACGTCTCACAGTCCACGCTTCTCACCTGAAACAACGTATGATGTCGTGCCAGATCAGGTAAGTGCTTGAGCTACAGCTCTGAGTCAAGGGAGGAGCATACATTGGCAACCAAGTTGCAGTCACACCAGCAATAGTTGCCCTCCGGATAGCAAGAGGGAATTGATGGAGGCAACCTATTTCTGATGCAGCAGGAATCGTGGTACGCGCAGGCCCAATCCATATCATCGACCGGCGGGCACGCTGTTAATGGTGATCAGAATTAAAGACGATCAGGTCAACAGCAGGCGATCATCTTCTTCTTCTTAGAGTTGGTCAACAAACCTTCAAAACACTCCTTGGTGGGGGCACACGCCTGCCAGTCCTCGCTCTCGCCTGCGTTGCAGTTATTATGTTTGGTCGTGTTGCACGCCGCACATCCCGTTCCATTGCAGCAGTCCTGTATGCGTTCCATTCCGTTAGGCCCGACCAGCAAGCAGCCAGAGAAACTGTCAATACCTGGTATCCGCCGTGGCCACCTCCGCACCAGTTGCCGTACCATCCTATGTTGTACCTGCCAAAGAAAGTCATATGTTAATATTCAATCTTTATGGGATCTGTTTTAAATATAATTTATATAAAACATTTTAAAGAAAATGAATAAGGCTTACCTTACTTAAAAGAAATTAATTAATTTATTCAACAATATTGAAAAAGTGTAATTGAAAAGATTTAAACATCCGTACTTGTCGTAGTAGGCCTCGGCGATGAGACGTTGTTGCGACTCGACCTCGGGAGAAACGGGCTTGGGCATGATACGCGGTTTGGCGCCGGCGGGGGCACCAGTCACCGCCAGTACCGCGAAGCATACCAAAACGGCTACCGCAGCCGCGAAGATGGTGGCAGAGTTCCTGACCATGGTTCGCTTTTGCTTTTTTTTTTCTTCTCTAATCTGTTGAGGATGCCTCACGTTGAGCGTGGAATGAATGTGGCTTGTTACGATCTATTAGCAATATCTTGTAGTTTGAAGTGAGCAGATGCTGTGTGTTGTAGGTGAAATGAAGCTGACGTGGAAAGTTCGCGTGCTAACAACGGCAGCTGAGAGGTTTGACAAGAATTTTCAACGAAGTTGGTGGCAAGAGAACGGAGAGGAGTGGTCCCTTGAGATCTCTTTCGAACTTTCGAAATCGAATTTCCCAAAAACGAATTTTTTCACAAGATGCTAATTTTTCGAACTTGATAAAGAAAAGAAAGGGAAAACGAACGCTTCATTCATCCGTACAGAAAAAATCGCAGGAGATGGCGGATGACGATTTGGTCCTTAACATTATCGATGAGGATGTGGACTCTTCAAGCAAAAAGCGAAAGAGGGGCAGAGTATGTTTTCCCCTCTTCTCTTTAATTTCCATTTTCATAATCTTCATCTTGAAATTTAAATGTAAATCTTATTGTTTGTGCAACAGAACTTGAAGCCGTCATTGCAGAAGCTGGAGGCACTGCTTGATGGCCGCAACCCCAAGCGCATCCGCATTAAACCCCACCCGCGCGAACTTAAGCAGAAGCAGCGGGAGCAGCGGAAGTCTGCCTCCGCCTCAACGACCCAAAACTCAGCGGCGGCAGAGGGAACGGAGGCCAAGGATGGTTCGACAGCCGCACAGGCGTCCGGAACTGGCGCTGGTGCGGCCGGCGGCGCGCCGCGCGGTGCTCATAAGCCGGCGAGAGGCGCTGGAGGTCCGGGAATGCGTGGTAAGCGTGGCGGAGGCGTGCCCGCTCGCGCACCGCGTGCATCAACCGCTGCAGCGGCTCCTTCGCCGGCATCGACGGCCAAAGCAGCTACCGGGGATGGCATGGTTGAGGATGCCACCGCCACCACGAGCACAGTGGCGTCCGGCGCTCGCATTCCGGGCGCTGGCGGAACGCCACAGGGCGAAAAGAGGAAGCGAGTGCCGCGACGTGAACGTTTCGTCAACTATGAGTTCAAGGAGAGCGACATGTTCTCCGGTGACTCGTTCTTGGAAATGGGCCTGGCGGAGGGCGTGGTCACCCATATGAAAGGTGCCATTTGTTAGTTCTATCTACTGATCTGATTGATTGTTTTGCTTAACGCTGGCCTCTCCTTCTCACTCTCAACCAACTACAGAGAAGATGGAGCTAGACAAACCAACGCACATCCAAAGGGCAGCAGTTCCTCATCTACTTCAGGGCAAGGATGTGTACGTGCCTGACCTCGCCAATCTTTGGTCGCGCTTGTTGCCCCTACTACTCAATACGTGAGATTAATGGTGATCGATGTTTACAGACTGGTGAAGGCGGAGACAGGAAGCGGGAAGACCCTAGCCTATTTGCTACCCATCGTACAAATGCTGCAGGCGCTTCCCACTCGAGTACAGCGTACCGAGGGGTCTTACGGTACAGCCCAGAGTCTTATTGTTTTAAGCAATGCACACGAAGTAAGTCCTCACATTCGTACGTTTTACACAGCCATCGTGGTGGCGCCAACAAGAGAACTTTCTCTACAAATATTTGACGTGCTCCACAAGCTGGTACAGCCGTTTCACTGGATCGTACCCGGTATTGTCATGGGCGGCGAGAAGAAGAAGTCCGAGAAGGCTCGCCTGCGTAAGGGTACATTGATGACAATCTCCTTCGGTTAAGATTTGGAAGATGCTAAACCACCTACCCACAGGCGTAACGATACTGGTTGCCACCCCAGGTCGTTTGCTCGATCATTTACAAAACACAGCATCGTTCAAAGTGGACCATCTCAGGTATCTCGTGTTGGATGAGGCTGACCGGCTGCTGGACATGGGTTTCGAGCGCGACGTGAAGCAGATTGTCAAGACCCTTGACGAAAAGCTGCGCGAGAAGGCGGAAGCTGCTGCCCTGGCTAATGAAGCGCAACCCAGCAAGCAAAAGGATATTGAGGCACCGCAAAGGCAAACCGCGCTTATCTCTGCCACGCTCAGCTCCGAGATTAGACGGCTGGTTGGCACGGTCATGCGTGGGGAGCCAGTCTATGTGTCAGTCACCAAGATCCGAGAGCAGACAAGCACTCCTACAGCTGATACCTCCGCCACCACAAGCACGACAACTCAAGCAGCGGATGGTGACGGAATCAGTATCGACGAAAAGGACGATGCTATCGCGACTCCACGTGGCCTCGATCAGAGCTACGCCATAGTGCCCTGTAAGAAACGTTTGGTCACTCTTGCTGCCTTCCTGCAGTGGCAAGCTAAGAGCAAGTACGTAGCCCTCACACTCACGTAACTCCCATTTTTCGTTCTTGTTAATGACCAACGTTTACCTTAGGAATAACTGCAAGTTGATTGTCTTCACATCAAGCATTGCGTCAGTTGAATTCTTCTACACTATCTTTGGTCGTACCATGCTGCCGGACTACACTCAGCCCGACGCTCCTCAACACCCAGATGCTGAGGAGGAAGAGGAAGCAGGTCAGCTTCCCCTTCCAGAGAGTTTCGCATGACCATGGATGAGCTCATTTTCACCTCTTCTCTTTCGTTTTCCTACAGCCAAACCTACACAGGCGCCCAGATCGCAGCCCTTGCTGCCAATTCCGTTGTACAAACTTCATGGCGACCTTAGTCAGGTCGATCGGACGAAGGTCTACTTTTCATTCTGCAAGGCAGACAGGGGCATTCTCTTCTGCACCGACGTCGGTACGTACCTCTCAAGTTTGTTCTATCGAGATAACCCATGCTTACTATTCACGCCACTACTCTAGCGGCGCGTGGACTCGATCTACCTGCGGTGAATTGGATCGTGCAGTACGACCCACCTGCAGAGCCCACCGAATACATTCACCGCGTAAGTTCACCTGGAACTACACTACTCAGTTGGAATTAGAATACACTTGGCTGACACTATTTCTGCATTCTAGGTGGGCCGAACAGCGCGACTTGGCCATTGCGGGCGGGCTCTTATTTTCCTACTTCCCACAGAGGAAGCATATGCCGAGCTTCTTCAGACGCAGTATCAGGTAAAGTATGACTGGTGATGAGACACCAATGCTCATTCCTGACTTACCGGTATCTCTTTTAGCTTGTGCTGCATAAGGTCTCTACTGCATCCATTCTCAAGACTCTCCCAGCTCCAGCGAACAAGACCGATGATTTTGAGGGCGCCACTCTCTTGCAGACGCACTTTGAATGGATGGTAAAGCATGATAAGGTGAGAATTATACCATTCCTCTTTGTGCAACAATCACTCTGAAACTCAGCATGCACCGTTCTGTAGGAAGGTGATCTGCGCGATCTCGCGGCTAGCGCGTATGGCGCATTCGTACGTGCTTACGCCACGCACACTGCTAGCACGAAGCACATCTTCCACATCAAGAACCTGCACCTGGGCCACGTTGCCAAGAGTTTTGCACTAGGCGAGCCTCCCTCCAAACTGGTATGCGTCCACCTTTTGTTTTATACCGCCGGCGTGGTGATTGTTGACTGAACTCCCCCTGTTGGTGCAGTACGGTAAGAAGGGCAAGAAGGCAAAGAAGAGTGATAAGGCTGGAGAGAAAGGCAAGAAGGGCAAAGCGGACGGCGATGACGAGCGGGGCAAGCGATCAGGACAACGAATCAGCACAAAGCCCAAGAAGAAGCGAATCTTTCAGATGTCTGAGTTTGCTGCGTTTTGATGCTCTTGGAATTAAACCATTCGTCAGGAAGCGCACCAAGATGCCGCGGGCTCCGTTCCAATCACGACCAACCACGTTCGGGCATCTCTCGCACTCGAACGTGTCGTACCGACGGAAGGGCGGTCCAGACGTGACCGCACTCGCAACACGTCTTGGAGGTGAACGCTTCGGTGACGATCACCAGTCGACGATCGGGGAACTCCCTAATCTTGTGCTTGAGCCATTGTTATAACCGGAAGTGACTTGGAGGAGAGGTTGAGTTCCTCTTGAGCTCCTTATAAAGCGCTCCTCGTCCGTGGATTCTTATCACCTTATTCCTCGTCCTCCTGATCATCTGGCTGGTCTCGAAGGTGGGAAGTAGGATCGTCCTGTAGTTTTCGCACAACCACAAGGCGGTCTTACGATGGAGCTCGTCGACCAGCGATCGGATCCTTCGATGGATGCGCAACCCTCCCGCCCTTTATCCGCGCGATCGATTCAGAACCGACATGTGTGGAACGTGGTGATGAAGGAGTTGACCCCTGGATCGATGGGGACGATTCGGCCGCCAAGGGATCGGGATCGCCAAGAAGTACCTACCGAGTCTGGAACTCGCGCTCCATCACGATGGGGAGAGGTTCGCTGGAACGCAGTGCGTGTCCAGACTGGATACTCGCCGCGTGCGCGCCCCCAATCACGCACATAGATTGAGATCTGGCCAGAAATCGATTAACGAAGGGGGCACAGGGAAAAGAGCGTTGTGTGCAAAAGCATCTCTGTGTTCATTCATGTTCAAGGCGACTGGAACGCCTTCATGGCGAGGAGTCGCTGGGCAATGTTCTTTACAATAAGTTTGGTCGTGGTGGCGTGGATCTGCCGGATGACGGGGACGAGGTTATGCTGGTGTACAAGCTCGTCTACTGTGCCCTCGGGGGTGTTTTCGAGGAGGGTCAGCAAAATTTTTAGGAGGTTGCACTGCACGTGCGGGTTCTTCTCCTCCTTCGAAAGGCCCACCAAGATCTTGGGGATCACTCCACCGTTCCTCATCGCTACATTCACCGCCACAGACTCCTGCAGGTAGGAAGTACCAACCACAATAACAGCCAACCAGTCAATAGCTGTCGAGGAAGTTAAACAGAGCCAAAGGTGCGTACCTGAACAATGTCAAGGAAGGGCTCAAGAGCCTTCTGGAATCCAGGCTTACCGCAGAAGGAGAAGACATCGACGAGGTACTCGGCACGCTTCTCCATCTCGACGTCCATACGGGCGAAATCCAGACGCCGCCATTTGAGGAGACACTGCAGGACGTCCACATACCAGAAGCCGTCCTGAAGCAAACGCATGTACACCGGGAACGCGTCGCACTCCCACAGAAGCTCCCGCACCTGAGCTGTTCATTCAGTTGGTTAGACAATATCAAAGAGGGAATAGCATTGAGGAACATCTTACCTGAAGAGTGAGGCATGGCAAGGAAGAGCTTGAGGGCAAGTTCTTTGAGGAAATGAACGCTGCCCTCTTCAATGAACCACATAAGCGAAGGAATAATGCCGGCGAGTGCCACCTTCTCGTGGTTGGCATAGTCCATGTTGCAGATGTTCAGCATTGTGTTCAATACTTGGTTATGAATTTTCTGTTCAGAGGGATGATATTTAGAGGCAACCCGAGAAGTTTCCTTTGAAGGAAAGGGTCGTACAGTGAGGGTGACGTTCTCACGCTCCTCGAGGTGCTTGGTCACATTGCCTTTTTCCTCTTCTGAGAATTCTTCCGTACGTCGCAGGAAGCGGATGAGGACTGGAATGAATCCTGCTGACTCGAGTGCTGATCGAGCATTGATGTGCATGGACAAGTTCCTCACCTGCATTGGACCAGCTTCATTACCAACTGAATGGGTCATGCTCAGCAGATTGTGAAGAGGTCACGCACAGTGTGAAGAAGCCACAGAATATGGTACTCGGGCTTGATCTCTCCATCCAGCACGGCCTTAATCCCTGCATAATTGGAATGTATCACGGTGAGACCCTCGTTTTGAGTGATAATATGTAACGGCTCGTACGGGTCAGGACTGGTGTGGTGCACATGCTCCTCTGCACAGCAGTGTCGAGAGAGGCTTGAGAAAAGTAGAACATGATATCACACGTCTTACGGAGATACTCAGTGGCTTGGGAGTCGTAGTAGAAATGGCCCAGCGCGGTCGCCAGGCGGTCCATCAATCCACACTTACTGAACAAATGGCAAAAATCGTTCTTGGGCAAAATCTGCATGAAAGGTAAATGGGGAGACAGCGCATATATATAAGTGTGAGGGCTGAACTTGATTGATAAAGCAGTACGGGACGGATACCTGAATGTGGAAAATATTCCAAATCGACGTGATGGTAGCTTGAATCAGATTCTTGAAGGCATTGTAGTTAGTCTCCAGCAGAGTTGTCAGTACTTGTAGGCCACCGCAGGCGATAAACATGTGCAACACTAAGGGATTGCTGTCACAAATCTGAAGGGCGATTGAGAAGTTAGAGTAGTTTAACGGTAACAAAATGAAAGACAAGAGTACGTGAGAAATAAACGTGGCTGTTTCCATCCGAAGAGGCTTGGGATAGTGTGGTGCAGCAAATCTGGTGACGGCAGGAATGCCTCCAAGAAGGCAGAAGTTTGTTTGAATGGTGTTCTTTCGCTTATCTTCGTTGTTACTCAATATCTGTATGATGCACCAGGAGCAATTAGATTTCCTTTAGGGGAATTTCCAGCGGAAGGAGAAGTACCTCGTTAACGAGTTGGAGGACCGCCAGGAGGACGTCCCTCTTTTGTTGAGCCTCATTAGTCTCAAGAAGATTAACTGTCTGGATGATTGTGGCATTGTTGATCAAGTGTGGCTTCAGATCTGGTTGCTCTCGGAATAGGGACACAAGCTTATTACATGCGTTCAATAGCGACGCCTATCGCAAGTCAATGCAAGGGTGAGAATGTGGCCAGCTCAACTAGGTGCTCCATAAAAGCACGTACGTCGGGCTCAAAGGCGTTAACTTTCGAGATCCAGGACTGGACCTCCATCTTCACCTGCTCGAGCTTTTGGAGTTGCAGCATGGCGTCGGTGTCATCTGGGATGACGAAAATACAAAATGAGAACAATTCATTGATCTTAAGGCAGCTCAGAACAAGAGTACGCACCAGTTCCATAGCACATAATTTCGTCGAAGGGATCTGCTTCGCTGGATTGCTCCTCGGTTTCTTCATCGGCCGAGCGTTCTCGCAGCTGAAGATTTACGCTGTCCTCCACTGCAATTGAAATTAGATGAGTCCGAAACGATTTATCGCTTGTCGAAGACGAGGGACATACTCTCAAGGCCATCCAAAAAGTCAGTCTCCTCTTCCTCTTCGTTCCAGTGTTCGAGTTTGTTTTTCCGCAAAATGACCGACAGCCCTGTTCGCTCAACTTCGTCATCTGAATCTCCTATTACCTCGCTATCGCTGTCCTCGATAATGAAATCGTCGGCTGTAAGGGTACAAACCAATGCGAGAAATATCAGTCTCTGTCAAACGCCAACTGTTGCTGCAATTCCGTACAGTCAACGCTGTTGGAGGAGCCGGTATTTGTCGGCTTGGCCTTGGTCACCGTCTTGTTTTTGGGCGTCAAATTGCGTACCTAGGATAAGTAAACTAGATTTAGAACGCAGGATTGAAGAAGCTGTTCATAGCGAGCTTATGCATACCTTAACGGTGCTGCTGCCCTCCACGAACTCGGCTTCGGATCCAGATTTTTCACTGTCGCTGCCTCCGCTCGCGAGCAACCTTTGCTTGACAGCAGACACATGCTTGCGAAGTGGGGAAGCTGCTGGTTTTCCCTTAATCGGAGTGGCGGGCTTAGGCTTGATGGAATCGAGGGCCAATTTGTTAACTTCACGCTTCGTTACCGTGGCTGGTTGGTCTTCGTCGCTGTACCAGTCCTCTTCCGACGAGGACGAGTCTTGTTTTTTCGCAGGTTTGCTTGGTGGCTGCTTAGTAGGAGCCTTGGCCTTGCTCTGGCCAGCTTTGCTATCCTCTTCGTCTGAATACCAGCTCTCTTCCTCTTCATCTTCGTCTGGCTTGGTGATCTTCGTCATGACTACTCCCGAGGCGGCATTCTTGAGGTCCGAGATGGACTTCACCGTGCTGGTGTCTGCAGTGCAACATGTTATAGCTCCAATGGCGTGTGGAGATAGAAAACAGGAGACATAGGTGCAGTACCTTTGAGGTTGGGTGAAGAGATCTTCTTCTCGAAGGTGGGGAAGGCAGATGCCTCGCCGAAACCATCCTCCTCCTTGTCGCTATCCCAGTTGATCTCTTCCTCACTCGGTTCCTTATACTTGAGCTCCTTGGGCTTTGTTTTGATCTCCTTACTGTGCACAGGCCGGGCGATAGCTGCGCTCTTCCTTTTGCCAGCGCTTTTATCGTCCTTCCTCGCTTTAAGACTTGGCTCTTCCACTACTTTACGCTTCGGCGAAAGTGGTTTGCTTGACACAGCCGCGGTAGCGGTATCCAGCTTTGTGTGATGCTCTGCGATCTTGCTCTCCACCTGTCATAAAGAAGGGATCGTAAATATTGCTTCGTAAAAATGACACGACTCCTGAGAAGAATAATACGTCAGTGAGATCAGTATTGTGCTGCTGAGCTGCTGAGATCCATGGGTGTTTGAGCAACTTGTCCGCCGTAATCCTTCGATCCACATCCTTCTGGAAGCATAGAAGAAGAAGCTCGTGCAAAGCCTAAAAGACAAATGATGGTACATTAGAAGAAACCACACGGCTAAGACCCCAGTATAGCACATGGTACCGGTGTAATGCCTTCGGGAAGCGGAGGGTGATCATCCTGAACGATTCGATAGAGAGAGGCAGCTGCGGGCAGGTTGCCATATGGAGGTGTACCGGTCACTATAAAATAAAAGTAATCAGTGCTTCTGTATAATCACATCAAAGGTCTTCTGAAGAAAGTACGCAGTTCAATGATTGTGCATCCTACCGACCAGATATCACAGGCCGTCGTCGCACCCGACATGGTAATGATTTCAGGCGCCACTACATCGTGATCAGAGGGGATATTTAGACCTTAGCCGCCGGCAAACGAAGGAGATAAGAGCGTACTCCAATATGGTGTTCCAGCGAAGCTGTCCTCGGGATTAGAGATGTCGCTTAGCTTGGTGCTCACACCGAAATCGGCCAGCTTGGCATGACCTGTCACGATATTCAGTATTGATCTTCATGACCATGCTACAAAAGCATACCAGCGGTAGTAATCAGAATGTTGGCTCCCTTGATATCTCTGTGAATGACGCACTGATCGTGCAGGAACGCCAAACCCTCCACCACTTGTGCCATGTATGCTGCCACAAGCTGGAGAGAAGAAATCATTGTAAGCCATCTCAGAGAGAGGAAGGAATCTCCAAGCAATAGAAGGAGTTGTAGTTCAGAACAGAGCAAAGGACATACCGACTCGGGGAAGCGTCCATGCTTGCGCAGTAGAGACTCCAAGCTGCCGTTTTCGACGTACCTGAACGAAGCACAACGATCGTCATTAATGACCATCACGGCCAACCTCCCTCACAACCGGTGCCGGTGAAGAGAAGAGGCAAAGAGGACAAGATAGCAAGAGAGGAATCCAAGAAGTGGCCCGTACTCCATGATGATGCTGAGCTGCAGGTCAGTGCACACATGCTCGATGTAGTGCACGATATTCTTGTGTTGAAGCATCTTCAGCAAATCGATTTCCATCTGCGTTCGTAAAACAATCAGCGCCAGTCCCAATCCAACAAGCCTCAACGATGTATTTTATTTCAACTTTAAAGGATATTTATATTTAAACAAATCAAAACCACTTGAACCATTTGTGGTCATTTAGAAATAAATGTAAATAAATTTTAAAAGAAAGAAATAAGGAAAGGGAGGGAACCATGAGGGAGTTGAGCTGGCTCTTCTTCTTCTTGTTAAGTCGGACCTGCTTGATGGCGACCCAATTGCCCCTGTGCCGATGAACCGCGCGATGGACCACGCCAAATGCGCCTCGTCCGATCACATCCATCAGAAGCTGATGTAGCGGAAGGTCAAAGAGGGAGAATAAGGCCAAGGCAGCGCCAGCTACACAAGATCAGGGAAAGCCAAGAGAGGCCGATGACATTGGCAAACGCGTCGAATGTGGAAAGTAGAACTTTAAAAATATATATATATAGAAGACGATTTATGGGGATCTCCCATTCACAAAGAATTGAATTGGGGATATAGAGAAGGAGGTGCTACGTACGTAGTCTCCACAGGTCTCCTTGTCCTCCATCGCGCCCTGCGCGGGCTTAGACCGGGACGACTTCTTATCGGCCTTCTCCCCTCCATCGGATGAATCGGTTTGTTTCTTTGATGCCTTCATCTTCTATTGATGATGATATATCAATTGCAAGTTCCCGGTAGCACGGGGCGAGGCCCCCTCTTCAAAGAAGTCGAGGCACACCTCTATGTTCCTCTCGGCCCTCCCCGGGAGATGAGATGGGAGGGAAAGGCCGAAGTTCTCCAAACAAGAGAGCGCAGGGGAGACGGAGAGGAGAGAAGCTGCGAGGAGGCCACCACACCACCCGACTTGCAACAACCACAGCCTCGTGCGACGGTTTGTAATTACAAATTTCCCTTTCCTTTTCTTGCCATTTCTTTTTCTTTCTTCGCCTATCTCCGATCGAGGGATGGGCATGCTTCCCTGGCACCGTCGATGATCCCATCACACTGGTACTCGCCACAGTTGAGGCTGTACCAGCTGATCTTCCTAACACAGTCACGTGCCCTGATCTAGCCATCAAATTATTCATCACTCGAGTCTTTACTACACGAAGAAATGAGGCAAAACAGTGGCAGCACAAGGAGTGGTGAGGATTTACACGGTCTATGAACAATTCGTCATGAGATACTGAGCAGCTTTATCCTGGCTATTGTCGCACATCAACAGAGCCTCGCGAATGTGGAGGTCATCGAATCCAAATTGGGCCAGCGCCTGTTATTAGTGCGGAATCAAGTCAGATCAGTTGATTAGATAGTGGTATGTTGATAAGACCTTATAAGCTCGGAGGAAGGCAGAGGCCTTCTCTATGTCGTTGTCGAAGAGAGCAAAAGCATCAAAGATTTGCGCTTCCTTCAATCCCCCCTTAACCAATTTATCGAGTTCCTCAAGATATCTGTGGCAAATGAAGGCAGTGAGTACACTAATAGAACACGTTGGTAGACCTCAGCATCGAACGCATACACAATGGCTTTAGGGAGGTCATCGTAGAGCAGCAAGGCTTGCTTGATGCGCTCAGTAGCATAACCCATCTCGGCAATCTTGTGAAAGTTCGATACGAACGTAACAATCTGATCAAACAGTGATTAGAATAAATACAACACCTAATGTCAACTTTCCCTGCTTACCCTATCGAGCTTGGGGTCGGGAAATACTTCCAAACCCATGGCTACAATTTCAGGCTTGAACCGCATCTCAAGCATCTTGATAAATATGGTTCTCTGTATAGATGCGTGGGACATTGAGCTACTACATACCGATCGAAACACAATGAGGAAAGGTCGTACTCGCTCAGGGTTGGAAAGCACAGGGTACTTTCTCTGATACTCTTCCATGGTGGTCCGTTGAGGAGTTATCACACTCGTAGTGGCGGTGGAAGAGGAAGCCGATACGAGATTCGGGGTATGCACTCCAACAGGAGTTTTCGGCTGGGAGGAGGAATGGGGCGTAACGACAGGCACCGAAATGGGAAGAGTCGGCTGCACCGTGCCTAAGGATGTTGCATAGTGGGAAGGAGTAGGAGTTGCCAAAGTGAGCGGTGCTGGGGAATAAGGCGAATACGCAGGATGATGCACGAAGGACATAGATGAGTGAAGAGATCCGGTCGCCGCGGGAACAACTGCTGCTTGCTGAGAAGGCGGCGTAGGAAACGTCACCACGGCGGGTGTCGCGTTAGAGAAGCCAGTGACGAAAGCTCCCGGGATCGAATTTGGTGGTAGGAATCGACTCGAAGAGGGCACCGAGAAATTGATTGAGGGAGAAGTAGTAGGCACGTGAGGGCCACCAGGATAGGGAGGTGGCAGCTCTTGCTCTGTGGAGCTCTGCCTGAGCGGAATTTGAGACTGTGAGCTGGTCTGAACAGGTGAGGGGAAGTCAAGGTCAATCAGCCCGAGAATGCCCGTGTTGTTGCTCGAGCTTGGGGTCGAAGTGCCTGCGGTCTTTCCGTCATACAGGGCTGCGGTACTACCAAGGGTCTGACCAAGAACACCTTCGCTGAGGGGAAGCGGTGGTTGTTTCCGCTGTTGCTGCTCAACCCATTCGGTGATGGCAATGTCCTGCAAGCGCTTCGTTTCAGCCTCCATAAGTTCGACGTGTTTGCGGTGCCGCTCCTCAATACTATTTGTCTTCTCCCCCTGTAGTAATATCTTAGATCGAGGATAGGAGGTGGACCGGGAAGTGGTGGTACGTACCTGTACATGACGATCATGTTTGATCTGTGCCACTACCTCGGCCTCGAAACAGGGATCGTACGTGCTCCCTTGCTTGAGCTTAGCCTCCACCTCTCTTAATTTGTCCCAGACTGCGCTTGGCATCGGCTCCTGCACCCGAGCCACGAACACGTGTCAACGAAGGTCCTGCATGCTCGAAACTTAGTCCCTGAGAAACCGTACAGTGGGCTTTCGCAGAGCGGCGATGCGAGGATTAAGCGTGAACGATGAGTGCGAGAGCGCCGAGTAGGCAGGAGTCTGAAAAGCTATGCCACTGTCCGCATGACTACCCGTAGTACGTGCTGCCGAATGTGCGCCAAGGTGATAGAGATAAGGTGAATCAGCGTGCGCCGATGGAAATGCCACCACCGGCGACGCCGAGGCCGTGGCTGGACGGCCCGGGTAGGGCGGTGGTGGCGTGGAGGGTAGAGACGATCGAGATGATCGCGGGAGTGAGGCGCCACTGCTCCACGGCGGCGGTGTGGCAGAGGAGGAAAAGGAGGAGAAAGAAGCGGAGGAAGCCAAAGAGGGATAAAGCGCGGGAACAGTAGTGGTAGTTGAAGACGACAGGGGAGAGGAAGAAGAAGGAGGACCACTGCTGGTGGGAGGGGTAAGGTCGTCCTTCCCGATCCAGAAGAAGGAACTCTCATCGATGTCGGTCGTGTCCATGCCATCTACGAGTTTCTTCTTCTTAGCGCTGCTCTGCTGGTTCGCAGAGGTACCCGCCTGGCTACCGTTGCGTGCATATCCGGGATCGTCCGCAGAGGTCGTGGGCGATTTGTTAGGTTCGGCGAGGTACCCACTTTTCTTTCCTGTAAGGTGGGAGAGCCACATGAAGAGGCCTCACGCGAGCAGGGTTCTTTTGTCCTCAATTGATTTAAATTAATTCCTCGATAACAGCGTAGGTCGTGGGTGATGCTCTCTCTCCTTGGATTAATTGATGGGTTTTTGTGAATTGACAAAATGTTTACGTGTGTGAGGCTGGGAGTTTTCCTTGCGCATTTCGTGACATTTTTCGTAGCAAGAATGCAAGCAATGTACTTATTCCTCCGATGAAATTTCATCCCCGCCGATAAAAGGAAACGCTTAAAGAAAAACTTTTCTGTAACGGTTCTGTGGGGAGACCATCATCGTGGCAGAAGAACGAAACACGACGCCAGAGGGACCACCGAGCGGCGTTTGAGGTCGGAACGCTATCGTCGTCACCATCGCCAGCGGGCTGTGTAGCGGGAGCCGAGCGCGTTACTACCTTTGTGGCTGGGTCGCATAGATCTACCTCCATCGAGGTTGCAGCGCATGCAGGCCGTGGTCGGACGAACCGTGTCGCCCGCCTCCTCTCCTTCGACCTCAGTAGTGGGACGAGCCGAGTACAACATCTATGCTACACACACGACTCCAGGAGCAGCTGGTGGTGGCGAAGGCAACAACCCGGCCATAGCGGGTCTGGCGGCTCTGCCGCTGAGCCCCCTGCACTTGCCCTTTGGTCAACGGCGGCCCTCGCTGCACCCCCTCCCTCACCCTTCATCGTCCGTCACCGCTGGCCCTAGTCCGATCATCATGGGAACCCCAACAACCCAGCCTTCGCCGTCATCGTCATCATCATTATCATCATCATCATCATCATCATCAGCCCTTCTTCAACAGCCGCAGCAACAACAACGTGGTTCCTCTTCCTCCATCATTGGCCAAGAGGATGAAGATCGCCTGCGATACCATCAATACGAACATGAGAACAAATGGAACCAGGTAATGGTCTTATCCCCAGCCCCAATCCTGGATCTACGGCCCGATCTTGTGGATGTGGGATGAGATGTTACGTCTCTGCTATCACAGGATCGATGATGATGATGATGATGATGATGGATCCCAATATTTGGGACCAATGCTGTTATGGTGATGTTGGCGTGGCTACAGGTGGAGAAGCTTAGTGGGTACATCTCGCGGTTCGCGATGGCGGAGGCAGCCAGTTCGGTGGACATGCCGCGGGAGCGGTATCACGACCTCTACAGCGTGGCGGTGCACCTGCTGCGGGCCATCGAAGCCCTTGATCCGGCCCTCGCTCGGCCCCTTCCCCGCTACCAGACGTCGCAGCAGGCTCCCTCCGTACCTCACTCCCCGTCGAGCTCGTCGCCTTCCTCCTCCGCGATGCCGTTTGTTGTTCAGGGCAAGTCGGAGGTACGGTGATCCTCGGTCGTTGTGGGTGCTTAGACGCTAATCTGGGGCTGATCCGGAACCATCACAACCTGCAGTACGGCGGTCCTGCACGATCGGTGGCTTCACATGGATCGCCGATGCAAGTGAGCACGTACCACCAAACGGCCATGTCGCCTTATTCGCGGCTTGGTATGGCCACACCATTCCCTCCCCAGGGGCCTCAAGCGCCAATAGATTCACGAACGACAGCAGCTACTGTCCCAAGGTACACTTAGTGCCGTAGCGCCTACCGCTTCATTGGTTCACATGTGCTGATGCTGATTCCCGTGTGGACGCAGGGGTTTAAACATATACTCAGACGCTATCGACACGATAGACGGCATGAGAGGACCTGTAGTGGGACCCATGGGCATTGCCCGTTACAACCAATCCATCCTCTCGGGAATGCTTTCGATGGGCGGTCCAAGCCCAAGCGGGCCGGGGCAACCCATCAAACCAGCGCCAGCCTATGCCGCTGCTGATGCCCCGCAGGATAGCCTGACCGGAGGCGAAACTGGCGCGGCCACATCAACTTCAAGTAGTTGTGCTGGCAAGAAAAAGGTGTGTGCGCTTCGCTACGTTGGAGTTCCTAAGCTGCATTCCTCACCATGGTGTCTACTACAGAGACGACGAAAGACGCAGCGACGGGATCTACACTGTCACGTATGCGGCGCGACCGATACGCCCGAATGGAGACGAGGACCTAACGGCGATCACACGTACGATCACTCCTGCCACTCGATTACAAACAGACTGGCTGATCCCCTTTTTATCCAACTTGTATTTGTGGTACAGGCTCTGTAATGTACTTGCAACAAGTTCCTAAGACTCAAAGGAACCGCCAGTTACTCATATCTCTCCCTACGCATATTGTGTGTTCGTGATGTGAAGGCTTGTGGTTTGCATTACGCGAAAGCCCTGAAGAAGGAGAAGGAAGCGCGCGAGAAAGAGGGTCGAAAGCACAGTATAGACATGCTGCTAAACAGCCAGGTACGTCCTACCGTCGGATGGCGCGTTTCATTTTTGGTTCATCCACCACACGCTCACGGGATTCTTCGCCTTGCGGCAGCTTGGACGATCCGAAGGTGCTGACAAGTCCAAAGGCACAACAAGCAACCATAACCCCGGGAAGGATGCGCAGGGGGATTATGGATGAGGAATAGAATTAGTATGCGTAGTACTCTAATAAATGAAGAGCAACTCTTTTCTCCATGTACATGAGTAGTACTGATTTTTGGGGGGGGTGATGGTAATGGCGCGTGGGTGGTGTGTGCGGGAATCACCAGTGGTACTTGGTCACTTGGTCTTGCGCAGGCAAATATCTTGTCGGATTGGGAAAACGGTGCGCTCATTGACTTCGAACAGCTTGGTCTGAGGGGTGTAGCCAGGAGCCGAGGCCGTGACGCTGTAAGAGGCGGAAGTGCGGGAGAGGAGAGAAGGAACGAGACGGTGGTAGTCGCCGTTCGTTGAGTCGATTTTTACGGCCACACGGTTGCCGAGGGAGACATAACCGGTAGTGATCGGCCCACCGGTCTGGCAGTCAGTGACGACACCCCACACGCGTTGGTAGGTCGCCTCGATGTAGCTGATCATCGACTCGCGATTGTTATTCCAGAAGCTGTCCAGCGTGCTCGCAGCGGGCCACTTGTCATCAGAGAGCTCGATCGTGATGTGCATGGTGCCGTGCCACAGGTAGGCATAGTCCTGCATACCGCCGTAGAGCACATACCAATCAGCACCGTTGGTGATGCCGCCAGGGAATTCACGCGATTTGGCCATCGGCTGATTGTGTGCCGCATACGTACGGGCCAGCTCCCTGCATAAGGAGAGGGACGAACGGAAAACGTAAGCAACGCACACAACCTTGCTCATGAGAAGATGGTCTCAGTTGGAGGGAGGCAGAGTGTCAGCAAAGCGTACTTGTAGAGATCATCATCGGGCGACGGTGTGTATACTCCGCTCTTCCTATTTCTGTTGCCATCGAACGGATAGTTGGCGACGACCGAACCGCCGTGGAAGTTGGCAGCCAACGCGAAGTGGCGCTGGCCCATCCACCGCATCACGGCTCGGGTCTCAGCTTGGAAACTTCCTTCCGGAAGGACAAAGCTGCCATCGCCCGTGCCAAGCGGAGGCAGAGGGACCGAAGCACCCCATGTGCGGGGAGAGTACTGGTCAGGGAAGTCCCTGTTAAGGTCAACGCCATTAACATTGCTGCGTGTGCCTCTCGTGAATCCTGGTGGAAAGGAATCGCGTGATGAGTCAGCGCGCTGACCGCAGCACCCGTCACGCCAACAAGCCGGAGGCGGTGCATTCCCCACGTACCATCAGGGTTCATCGTGGGCAGAATATGAATAGAGGTACTGTCGACGAGCCTCTTGACGCGAATGTTGGTGTCGTACTGGGAGCACAAATACCAGATGAAGTAGAGACTCATCTCACGGCCCACAACCTCGTCGCCGTGCATGTTGGCGATGTACTGAAACTCGACCTCACCGACTTCGTTTTTGCCTGTTTTTTGGCAAGTGTTGCTCCATTTAGCCCCTGATCTCAGAGAGAGAGATGAACTCCATTATGGGGGTTGTTACCTGGATTGTCAGAAATCTCGATGGCGTAAAGGGGCGTCTTGCGTGAGGTCTCGCCGATCGAGTACATGCGCGTGATGTTCGGGTACGCCGCGACGATGGCCTGCAGGAAGGCGGTCAGCTCTTCCTGGCTGTGGTAGCGGTTGTAGAAGCTCGTCAGGGGGTCTTGCTTCTTGTCGATCCGCCGTCGGAAACGTCGGCCCGGCTCGGCCCTTCGCCTCATCGCGCTCTCTTCTACGAAGCGCTGGTACTCGGCGCGCGTGGGATCCTCGACGATGGTGAAGTTGGTGGGGATGGAGGGGTTGCCCTCGGTGGTGCTCGCCTTGGTCAGATGCTCCTGCAGGCGGGGCAGGGCGGACTCGGGGAGCTTGGCCTCGATGTAGGGCCGATCATCCTTGGGGCAATCTGGCCCATGGCTCAATTCGGCCATGGCATCGACGATGGCCAGCTTGGTGGCGGCATCGTTGGCGGGGATCCTCACAACGACCTCCTTCACTTTATTCGCGGCGGTGACGCCCCGCAAGCATCCCACGAATGAGATGAGGAGGACGAGAAGCAGAGGAGTAGAGCACTGGACGAAGGAGAAGGCCGAGCGATGCCCCATTTCTTGGGATCACTGCAGGCGGTCGTTACAGTCTCTCCCTTTTTTTTGTGTGACGGAAGACTTGTCTGTCTCTGTTTTCTTTTTGTTCGCCCCAAACCCAGCAGTGCGAGAAGCGGCATGACATTTCCACCCCCATGTCATCTTTTCCTTTTTCGGACCAACAGGACATACATTATTTATATTTTAAAATATAAATAAAGTTTTTGTATTCTCTTTGTCCTTTTCAGAAAACTACACGTAGCCACAAGCTGCCCCTGCTGAACGAACCAGGGGACGCTCGAGGTACACTACAGTGGATACGGGCCACGTGGCGAACCACCACAGAGCCTAGTCCGAAGGGTTGTTGGTTCGTGGCGATGATGATGAAGTCTTGCGGGCGGGCTTGGGCGAAGAAGTAGGAGTGCTTTCGAATGCACCCTGCACGGATGGCCGCGTGCGTGGGCTGCTGGTAGACGTCCCCACAGTCCTTCTTCTACCGATACGGTCATCACCTCTTTCGCCTCGCGGGGAGGAAGGTCGCGGCTTACGCTTCTCCTCCGAAGACTCCCAAGACACCATTTGTTGTTTGGGGGTCGTTGCCGCTGCTGTTGGCAGATCATCGTCCGAAGATCCAGCAGTATCCTTCGAGGCGCTTCGCTGTCTGCCCGATCCGTTTAACTCCACGCCCTTGTTACTTTCGGTGAACCTCACGTCCGTTGTTGGTGCTCGACGCCTTCTTTGCGAGTCACTATCGCCACTTGCTGCTTCTCCCTCTTTCTTGGTTGTTCTTCTTCTTGCTGCAGGTTTGGCATCGCTTCCACCTGTTGTCGTGTATTTGCCAAAGAATGACGGATAAGACACAACATGAGCATGCAGGGCACTCACTTAATACTGACGTGAATGGATAGAATGGGGTACCTGGTGGAGGCGGAGGCGGTTTGTTAGGACGCTCAAAGGCCATATCTGCTGCGCGTTTGGGCTTATGCGGCACAGCACCGGCTCCGCCTGAGCATTATACATAGTAAAAGATTTGTCCTTTAGCAACAATCACAACCTTTCCGAGCAAAGAGAGCTAGAGGCAAGGAATGGTAGTCGCACCTGGTTTAGGAGGTGGACCCGATTGTCGATCCCTTGTTTTGGTTTCCCCTTCCTCAGTATTGTTCGGTTGGCCAACCACCCAACCGGGTGATGGTGCCTGTCGATCGGCTTCTTCGCCCAGCTTGCTGTCCTCTTCACCACGAGGCTTGTCGAGTGTAAGAGGCGATAGACCGTAATGAGCGCTTCTGACATTATCCCTCTTACGCGGGCTAAGGGCTCGTGGTGGCGCCGGAGATGCAGTAGACGAAGTAGAAGAAGAGGATGATGATGATGATGATAACATAGAGGGTTTTGGTGGTTCTGCCGGGGACAGTGTGCTGCTGGTCTGAGGCGATGGTGGTGGGAGAGGTTTTGCCGGTGGCATATGCCCTCCGCTCTTCCTCTTGACCATTCTATCGAGGGCGGTCCCTCCTGATCCCGCCAGCGAGGCCGAGCGAGGCACTAGCTGCTTTGCCATCTTTTCATCGAAAGACGTCGTTTTTTGTAGTTTCTTGCCTGCTCACCGATCAATGACGCACATCGCACTGTAAGCCATACAACGAGAAGCAGCATAAATCACGCGCGCTTGCATACCCTCGGTCACTGGCCGAATTCCAGCAGCGTAATCGTCCATAAAGAGCTCCATAATGGGTACAGCACCAAAAGACCCACCGCCTGCGGACATGTTGTCCAAATGGGCTTCGTGTCTGCGACCATGCCAACGCGCGCGTTGGTTAACGTTAATGGCTATCTGTCTTTGGAACCTTGGTGGCAGCAGAATCATGTTCACGCGCATATATACCTGAAGTCACGGGGACCTGAAATAACGAAGCCATCACTGGGAGACATGCCATCTTTCCCTCGTCGCACAGTCATCATCTTGCTGGCATTCTTGAGTATGTTAGATCCCGTCTTTCGGCCAAGCGACAGGCTCTTCTTGGGTGCAGCAGAAAGGGACTCCTCAATGATAGCCTGCAGCTGCGCTTTTCGCGTATTTCGGAACTTCATCACGAAATCCGGCGCGTAGTACGCCGCTCGCTCGCTGTTGATAACTGTATCGCATAAGCGGCCATTGATAGAGAAAGAGAGGGGGTGGGGTCATTATGTTGTTGCAGTATCACAACGTAGCGATTTCAAATAAACGTACGTTTTGATAAGAGCCATCGTCGGCACAGAGGACTGGAGGGAAGAAGAGGTGGATTGGGTAGGTCAGGGCCAAAAGGCATGACACCACCTTTACATCCGATTTCGATCCGATAGCATGGATTTTCTGGCGTGGAATGATTCGGATCTTCCTCAAACACGACAAATACATCTGTCGGAAACAGGACAAGCAGCCGTAGGAGGGTGAGAAAATCACACATTTCCCATCATCACTTGATCATCGACAAGGAGAAAAGTAAGCATACGATTGAACTGAGAGCGTATAGCTTTAGGATTGAAGGGTTGATAGTTGCCACGTTCTCGGAAGACAATGAGGACCACATCATTGCCCAAATGGCGTTTGCGCTCGACCTGTCGGGTGATGATGTAAAGAAGAACAGCAAAATAAGAAAGTGGTACAGAATTGAGAGTGCAAACTATCAATCGAAACAGCACCTGTTGAGGGTCGGCAGGGAAATACTGCAGCAACGTCGACACGTGAAACATAATCTCGCAGTCATCAACGTGAGTCGTATGTACAGAATGTGTGCCCGTTGTGTTAGCTGCATGTGGTTGGAAAGGATTTTAAGATCGGAGATCAGTCAGAAGAAGCACTCTTTACAGATGAGATTTTACTACGAGCGCGTACTCTTTACATCAAGCCCTCCTCGATAGCCAGTGAATCCTTCGAGCTTCACTCGGGCACCCAAAAAATCCAAAAACCGTTCAAACGCAGGGCTCCCGTGTTCTGCACGCATCATCCCAATTATTGTAAGCATCAAGATCAACGTTGCAGCAAGGTAGCAGATGTGCGAAAGTCAGAGGATTAGTAGGACTCACCATTGTTGTACATCTCATCCTCTTCTGTTTGTCCTTCTCGACAATAGAGCACACCGAACTTGTAAACGGTACGCACGATCTGGTCCTCGTACTTAAGTAGTCGGTCCTTGATCAGCTGGCCGCCCATCTTCATGAACTTGAGCTTGGCGTAGGTGGGGAGCGTTTGTTTGAAGGCGGCTACCACACTTCCGCACTCCTCTATGAGAGTGGTGGAGATTGTAACTCTCTCCACACCCTACACCCCCCGGGTCCCAGGTCAGCGTCACAAGTGAAAGGAAAGAGACACACGGACTGGGCGGGAAGAGTCAACTTGGGTCCAGCACACAAAAATACGTACCTTCTTGGACTGCACGAGCACTTTCAGGTCTCGACGTTCCTTGTCCGGGATACCTTTCTTGCTCTCAATCGACCAAATGATGGGGCCAATAGAACCCTCATGCTGGTCCGTGCTCACATAGTTGGCGTGCTCTGAATTTGCGATCAAATTAGAGCCCAAAGGAGAAGAAAGAAGAAGAAGATAGCCAATTCGATGCGGGCATTCAGAGGGTCGCGAGTAAGAAGAGATTCTCTTCGTTGAGGATTATCTTACCCTTGTCAAAGAATACGTCACGGTAGAAATGTTGGTACTTTTCTGTGTCGATGAGGGCCCAATTGTGGTCTTCGGCGAAGAGGCCCCAATCTATGCCTCGCCTTGCCTCGCGCACGTATCCCGGAAGTTCCTCCACGAGCGAGGGGTAGGTAGAGTCATCTTTGTACTGAAGGTGGCGGCAGCCGTAAGGAGCGGATTGAAAATCGCAATTGGTGCCGAGTTAATTGAATGAATCTTTCCCCAGACCCATTAAAAGGAAAAAAAAAAATGTCTCTACCAAATGGGCCTAAGCTTTGCCGTACCTCGATCCATTCGCGTTGGATTTCCACCTTGTTCATCCATGCCTTCTCGTATGCTTTCTTCTGTTGTTGCTGTTGCTGCATCGGTGTTCTCCCCGTCACCCCCTTTTCTCTCTTCGTTGATGTGTGATGTGTGGTATATGGAGAGAGGGGGCAGGGAGTGTGTGTAGTGGAGGGGGAAGAAGGTGGAGTTGTAGTATCTATAACCCTCTACACTACCCCGAGTTGTTGTTCCTCTCTCACCCGAAGGATGTAGCCGCAGACAGACTGGGTTCCACACCAGTAACCACCGATGCAAGGGATATTCTTCTTGCCCTTGGCCGTCCCGTGCTAAGGCGTTAAGGAAAAGGATGAAAATATGAAAAGAAAATGGGCAGTTCGCCGTTGCCAGGAGAGGAAATATGCGTTGCACGTGTAACCATTCGAAACAGCAGCGGACAAACCTAGCCGCATACTTGAGATATCTCTAACACCCAAAAGACGTCGAGTCAGAGTCGGCGAGAAAGGTTTCTTTTCCGTTCCGTGCTGGCCTGGCGCAGCAGTGAGAGATGATGCGCGGTGGGGGACACGCCCCGGGCTCGATGCCATCTTCTTCCTCGTGTTCCCTCCTTCTGCCACTTCTTCTCTCTCTTCTCTTCTGTTTCTTTGCTTCGGTCTACTCAGACAATTCGTGCGCTCATGTTCGGCAATCAGAAAGCAATCTTTTCTTTAGCGATCCACGTGTGGTGCGTCTTCTCTTCTCTCTTCCTGCCCCTAGCCCTCCCTGTTCTCTTCCTCCAGTATCCTGGGACATTTTAAAATATAATTTACAAATTTAATAATAGGTTTTTTCATTTTTCGTCACCGAGATCCGTAAAGATGAACTAATGGATTCGTTTTTACGCTGGGACCCAGCCCGATCCGCCGTTGAGCAACTGCCGACCGGCCGGCACGACTGCGTGCTGTTCGGCCCAGTACACGACCCAAATCGATCAGGGGAGCGACAAGGTGCACCAGCGGATCGTTTCGCTCTTCCGCAACGTGCCGGCGGCATGCGCGGATATGTTCGATCAGCTGGCGTGCTCGTACTGCATGCCCGACCAGGGTTCCTACATCACGACACTGCGTACGACCAACTTGGACGCGTTTCACGTCTGCGAATCATTTTGCAACCGCCTACGCTCCGCTTGCGCGACCGCAGTGACCCCGGATACCAACAAGGTCAGTTTAGACGCGCTAGTTTACAATGTCAACTACCCTGTAACATGTCACTAACGGGACTGTCCGATACCGCGCGCTACAGACAATAGCAGAGACGTATGCAACGGGTAAGGATTTCTGCACGAGTGACAGCTCGTGGGAAAACGCCCTTATAATGACCGTTATCTCCTCGGCTGGCGGAGACCCTTGCTTTGATCCTGATAGCCAAGGTACCTCTTTCCTTCTCCTCCTCCTCCTCCTCATTTGGCCGATCTAATCATCCATGCTCCAGCTTGCACGTTGGCCGACATAGTTGGTGAGTACACTGAATGCGATCCCGTGCATAAGACACGCAATCTCATCTACCATTGGAAGCAAAGACAAGATGGAACTAAGTGTACGCCAGGCACTGTTCAGTTACCGCAGAGCATTTTTGGCCTACCGTGTGGTACGCCTGGACCTTGATGAATGTGAATTGCGGATAGTCCCTATTCACCACGTGAGTTGCGTGTTGTTTGTTACGAAACGCGACGCCAGACGTTTCATGCGGCCCGGGCAACTATCTTCCCCTGGGCAAAACAGAATGTGCTCCTTGCGCTCCAGGCACCTACAGTATTGGCGGTGGTGTGCGCTTCGATGATTGGGGTAATGCAAGGTACGGTGAGGCTCTGGAGAGAAAAAAAAACAAAACAAAATAATACATATAAATAAGAATACCCTTTCCATTTCGAAATGCTCGTGTCGACCTGCTTGCTTGGGCTTACACTGACGCTTTTGTAAACAGTGACCCGTGGCCTACCAAAAATCAGGTTTCCTTTGTTACCTATGCCCAGGACTCGACGACAAAGCAACCGAAGGGCAACCCGTACGACCCCGTTCATTTATTTATCGATGGTCCAAAACACAAATCAATCTGATACTGCATTGCAGGTGGGTACAACGCGGGTCGTACATTGAATCAGGAAACAACACAGAATGGGCCAGCATGGAGTCCGTGCTTGAAATGACTGTTACGGTAGGCACGCTCTTTGTATTAGTGCGCGCATCGAGTGCATTGACTCCGTGTATTGGCTGCAGCTCATTAGAAACGGCAGCTTGACCTTTGAGACTAAGGTGGACTCTGAGGTAGGCTACGATGGGCTCCGACTTGAAATAGGCAACGTGAAGATCAATATCGACCAAGCGGCGCATCAGTTCAAAGTACTACTGCTATGATTGCGCTCACTGTTGTGTAAATACACTAACTTTGTGTTGTGTCGCGGCTGCCAGCGCCTTACGTACAATATTTCAGCTGGAACCCATATAATCCGTTGGGTCTACTACAAGGATTACTCGTGGTCGGTGGGAGAGGATAAGGCTTTTATCAACATGATCGCAGTTGAAGGTCTCTCTTATGCCGACGACAAGTGTACGTTTCGAGACACGACCGGCGATGATTCTCTCTCATGTGTCATTTACACGCTAATGGGCGGTACTGTGCGTTCTGAATGTTGTAGGCGATACATGTCCCTCGGGAACGTTCGCTCCAAGGTCAGGCACGGTGGAGTGTATGCCATGCACTACTGCGGGATATATTCCTGTAGGCGATCCGCCCACGAACTGTGCACCGTGCTCAGAGGGCACTACTGCTCTTCCATACGATTCTGTGTGCCGGCCTAAACTAAGTACCTCTCTCTCCTTTCCACTGAAGAGTACCATAAAGTTGCTGCATGCAGTCTAACAAATAATTCCTTGTCCAGACTGCACGACCGCTGATTATGAGCGCCGATTCACGGACTGTCGCCTTCCCCTTCCTGGTGTTCGCAATATGACCTGGCAGTGGCTCGATCCTCATATATGTGAAGATCGCTATCTGCCTCTTCCTTCGCCACAGACTAATCTGCCGTGTGAGGTATCTATCTCTCTCTCTCTCTCTTCCCCTTTCACATACGGGAGGGTGTGTAGGGCTGGATCGGTCTAGACTGAATGCTTTGTATAATAGCCATGCACTCCTGGTCAAGTCCGAGGTGCGAGTGCTGCTTGCACCTACTGCTCTAATGGCGAATACAGCAACCCTAGCACAAACGGAACGGTACCGTAGGCCTCTCCCTTCATGGAATGCAGGGACTTCTGTTGAGTAGGTTAAAATATTTATTCTGATCGGGCCATTACACAGTGTGTGTACTGTTCCCGGGGTGTAGCCGTTAAGTCGCAGATCTATAATTCCTTTCAATTCTTCTCGCCTCAAGGCAGCATCATGTGGCCAACTGGCTGGTCCACTGGATGTGATCACTGTGACACCAACGGTTTCAGGCCCCACTATGATTACATTGACTCAGGAGACGGCGAAGGCCTCTTCAACTCCTGGCTCGAGATCGACACGCAATTTTATACAGCTGGCTCAGTAACCCTGCTTTCTCTCGTATCTTAAATGCTATGCGTTCACTTAATGATCTCTCCTCCCTTAGTTTGGGATCGTCGCGGAGATGGAATGTCCTGCCTACGACTGCTCCATCCGAGTCTGGGTCGACAGTATCGTAGAGTACATGGCCTTTTCTGAAGAGGGAACGACCTTATTCAACATAACTGTGCCTGTCACAGCAAGCGGAAGCCACGAAATAATTGTAGATTTTGCTCGATGGTACGTGCGAGTTGCCCCCCCCCTCTCTAAAGAAGGAATATGATATGCGACCAAGACCTAATTAATCTCTCCTTAGGGTACCTCTTCTGGCCAATCACGAGCACGAGGACACCAGGATGAAGATCAGGTCAATCGTTTTCACCGGCGTGAGCCCTGGCGGAGGCACTTCTTGTTCCTCCTGCCCGGCTGGCACCGTGGTGGCGCCTGATCAGTACCTCTCACCCTAATACCTCCTCGATGAATGGAAGAGGAAAAAAAAAACTAATCGACATGGGTTTCGTTTCTACAGCACGATGTGCGACAAGTGTCCGGCAGGCCAGATCCCCTCTGGAAATGTTTGCACGAATTGCCCTATCAACACAATCACTCTGGAGGAAGGCTCATCTGCATGTGTCCCATGCGGTGCCGGAACGAACACAACAGGTATCCCTGAGGCGGACTTGTATTGCGCGGGTGGGTCGGGGGGCCTTTTCTCTCACCTTTCGCCGTATGTGTATGCACACCAATCAGCGCCCGGACAAAAAGCGTGCAAGGACAACAACTGCACGTTTGTTTACACGGACTCAAATTGGCCTGTTTCCTTCGATGTCTCTTTACTTGCCTCGCCGTCGATGTATACTGTCATCGCCGGCAGCTCTCAATACCATTTTAGCTTGTGCACCAAGGCCACCAACAACTCTTGCGTAAGGGTACGTCCAGATTTTGTCACACCACGTTTTCTTTTGTAGTAAGTTGTTACGCCCTCCCTAGGATGGCACCGTCTTGGACACCTTCTCTTGTAAGGAGAGTTGGTTTGGACAAATCTCGGATGCTGGAAGGTAAGCAGTGCTAATTGCGCGCAACACAAAACTTTGCGGCAAACACCAATACTCACGATATGCCACATTGCTGCTGCTGCTGCTGGTTTCTACAGGCTCTTGAATTTCGTATACGAGCCACCTTCGGATCCTGCTGAAGAGAAGCTAGTTGTGCAGTACACTTATGGTCAAGTATGCCCCGGAAAAAGGTCTGTGGTAGAGGAGGCGACTGAATATTACGCACCGAACATCTCTCGAGCCGTTCGCGCTAGCCTCATCGAGCCCTACAAGGGTGATGCTATGGTATGCATCCTCTTGTGCCCCTCATGAGAAACGTCATGTTTAATCAGCCGACAACCCACTATTACGTCTTCAGGCCGCTGCTGCCACGGCAACTCGCATGACTACCAACATAACTCTCATTTGCGATCCTGTCGCCGGTATTGGTGTTCCACAGCCGCATCCACAAGGTGTCGAAAAAGATTGCACTCTAAGATTCCTTTGGTACGTGTCTTCTTCCAGCCTGCTCTCCTCTATATGATCCTTTGAAGTCAAGGGATGCACGCCTAATTTTTTTTTCTCCCTGAAATGGCTGACTACCAGGTACTCTCTCTATGGCTGCCACATCTGCTCGGCCAACGATTACGACTACCGATACACCTCATGCGAAAATGGCTACCGCACGAAGACCTACTTCTGGAAGTACAACCCTAAGCGCTGTTGGGGTGGCGTCTCCGTGCTCCCTCAGAACACGATGGAGACATGCAGTACGTTACCCATGCTCGCGATTGAGAAACTGTTTTTCGACACTCATGGTGCTTCGTTACCTCCTCTACCAGCCAATACGGAGATTCTCTGTCCTGACGGGCAGTGCGTCTCGGGTAAGTTCGATAACTGCACGCTCTGCCCTGCCGGAAACTATAGCGTGAGCGGTGGTGAGCTTATTCAATGGTTTGTGCTGCTGCCCCAGCCTTGTGTTGTCACTTGCTGCCCCAGCTTCATCGATTTTTAACAACCATAATCCACATGCAGGTGGACTTATGAGTCGATGTCCGCGGCCAACTTCTTGGCCTCCTGTACCAAGGGTTCTGGTGAGGTAGACACCAACTGCGACGATGGTATGATGACGACCGTATTGAGCTTGATATATCTCTAGAGATAAATCCCAATTTGATGTCGTCTCTCTTTCTCAGGTTGGAAACCCGAAGGAATGAGCATTGCTAGCCAGGGACACATGGAAGGTAGCGCCGTACTCTCTGTGGAACGCACTTTCATTCGAGATGGTAGCGTTAGCTTCGATTTCACGCTGCTCACTGAGAATGGAGAAGCGTTCGAATTCTACATGGACAACACACTCGTCAAGGCCTGGAATCACACGACGATGCAAGGGTCCAGCTCCTACCAGACCATTGTCAGGTACTGGCTTATCCAATCTTTTTTGCTTGCGGTGTGCACTGATGCGCGTGTGGATTTCTTATTTTTCTCTTCCAAGGATGGGCGTTCATACATTTGCCTGGAAGTTTTCGCCCTTCCTCAAGGAAGAGAAAGTGCGCCAGGTTAGCATCCACAGCGTTAACTTCCGCGGTCTCGGGAACAGTAAGCCTTACTGTGAGGTATTCTTCGATTTATTTGAGGTTGCAAAATGGAAACTGGGCATTGTACTCATGTGGAGGAACATCACGTTGTTAGGCATGCCCTGCTCCGTTGGTTGCTCTAGGCAGTGGTTCCTCGTCTTGCAGCGTGTGCCCCGTCAATACAGTTTACAATGGATCCACTTATTGTCGGGTACATCCCTTTTTCTACGTACGCAATCTTTTGGTATCTTTCTCTCTGACCCTTTTGCTTTTCCAGCCTTGCGCTGCAATCGAGTACGCTTTGCCAGGCGATTCTATTTGCAGACCTCGACCGCAGTGCGAGCCCAGCGATTTCTATCAGGTATCAACGAAGATCACTACGCTTCATCGTCCTGTTGAACCGTTAGCATGTAGAACTAATGATCAACAACATCTGGACCACATAATAAGGTGTTCACCGATTGTGTCGGCAATCAACGAAACAGCATGTGGTTACCGTTGCAGCCTCGCATCTGCATGGGGACTCCGACAAGTCTCCAGAACAAGTACTTGACTCCTAAGTAGGGCACAGCATCCTCTTTTTCACACAGGCGCAATCTTCCAACCTTACAGGACGGGCCAGCTTTGTGCTAACTGCCCGGCTGGCTTGCACCGCGAGACATCTCAAGGTCCTTGCGTCTCGTGCGCGCCTGGACAATACTACGAGCCTAATCGATTGCAGTGTTCCGTAGCTCCTCCTGGTGCGTAAGCAACCTGCTGCGGTGAAAGATGACCGACCGAAGAGCTGATGGTTCCGAGCGATATATTCCCACCCAGGCACTGCTTCCGTTATGATGTTAGAGTACTTCACAGGCAATGACGGCACGTCGATCGTGAATCTGCCCAGCACAAGCTCGCGCGACCTTCCTAATGGCTGGAGTACCGGTTGCAGGTGAGTGCTTGTTTGCCATTAAAAAAAAAAAAAAACTCGTGTTCATGGACCCTCGACTTTGGATTGTGTTAGGGGTGTTTGCGGCTCTGCTGGATGGCGAATGCTCGGGGATTACATGGACTCAGGCGTGCATTACAAGCAAGCCGATTCCTGGGTCTCGTATACCACTGAAGTACATTCCTCGATCTCGTCATAGGTTTTCTAAGTTCTTCTTAGCTTATCTAAGATTAACTAACGAACTTTCACTTTCCAGCTGAACACGGATGGTTATATCACCTTCGTTGTAAATGCTTCCAGCCATTACGACATTGGTACGTCGAGAGACTCCGTGGCCTCGTTAGGCGTTAATGCAAACCGCCCGTCTCAATCATTTGCTCTTCATTCAAGGTCCTTCTGTTGCGGCTGAGTTCTTCATTGACAACGTTCCTCAGCCATTACATGATCTCGCGGAGCACACCTACACCTTCACGGTGAAGGCAGGAACGCACACTTTCTCGTGGCTTCATCACCAAGATCAGGAGACTTTGCGCGGAGACATCAGGGTACGCCCCATATATTTATCGGCACTGCACCTACTGGCACACTTACCACGGAGAGACATTCACCATACGTCGACACAGACCATCGTGTCAAAGATCAAAATATATGGCACGAGTACAGGTGGCTACGTCGCTTACCCTTGTCCAATTGGTTATGCTGGTGCTGGCGGGACCAATCCATGCACCATCTGCCCTGCTGGAAGTTTCAGCAACTCCACCAAGTCTACTCAGGTGAGCAGCTAACTGACCATTTTATAAGGAATGTTAGATCCCATGCAATGTACTGATCTCCTTTCGTGTCATTTTATTCCTCAGTGTTCCGAGTGTCCTGAAGGTTCTTTCAGCTCTACTCCTGGTAGTGGAACTTGCATTAAGTGCGGATTGGGAACAACTCCAAACAAAGCGAAGGTAACGCACACGAGAGTGATCATTTTGTGGAACATGTTGGCACAGCAAACATGAGGAATTCACACCTTCTCTCCTTGGTCTCGACTGCCAGGGGGCCACCGGATGCTTGAGCAATTGCATTTTTGCGGTAAACGTTAATGACTCAGCTACAAAGACGGAAGGAAATTACACATTCGACCTGACCCGCTTCAAGAGGTACGGAGCTCCACTGATACATTACCTTGCTTGGCTTCCTCAATGACGTGGGCGGTGCACTCTCTCGCTCTTGATAGGATGGGGCCGATTACTGTGCAAACTCCTACTTCCAAGAGCTTCACGCTAAATATCTGCGATAAGCTCACTGCGGCTCAGTCATCCTGCAAATCCACATCAGCATTTGTGTGCGAGACTGACTACGATCTGCATGAATCCTTTGAAGCTGGCAATCTGCTTGCCTTCTTACCGAATGAGCCAGTTCCGAATTGTACGTCATTCTATTTCCCGTCTATTGCTTACTTATCTCTTTGCGATGTTACATACAGCGCACAACGTAGCAGCAGGGTTCGTTCTTGAGTATTCCATGGGTTCGAGTGCTGGATGTCCTAAATCACGAAAGACGTATGTAGTTAGTTTTTCGAGTTTTTTCGTTTTCAGACCTGACAGGTGTGCTGATCCATTTCATGTGTCGTGCAGGGTCCTACATTTCACCTGCCAGTTAGGCGCCACGCCCTATGTGATACAATTCAGTGAAGCTACACGGACATGCGAGTACCACATCAATATCAACACAGAATACGCATGCCCTATTTGCAACACTTTTGATCTCAGTAAGGTTCGGAGTACAACCAGCTAGCCATGATGGCGCGAAGACTGATATATCACACGCTGTGCGAGTATCGCTGATCACCTAACTTCTCACACTCAGATCACTGGTTCGTGCGAGACCTCTGGCGAGCGACTAATCCGATATGAGTCACTGATCCCTTGCCTTGGCGTACCCCCATCCGAAAATGAGAAATGTTCTGATGTGGAGGTACATATAGTCAGCACCAGCAATCTCTTATATTCGTTTTCTGACACTCTCGGTCGCGTCTCAGGTTAACGAGTGGGCGATTGTGATTACTGGCGGCATCATGGTGATTTCGACAGTTGCTCTGGTAACTCTCGCTGTATACTTCTGGCGGAAGAAGGCGCAGAGCGAACAGAAGTATGCCCTGCTTGTTCAGGTTAGAACCACCCCATTTCCGTCTACTGGGAGAACCGGCGTGGAAGGGGATTACTAATGATGGTTTGGGGTGAGCAGGAGACAACAGCCCCTGTGGAAATGCAAGATTTTGACGATGGGGACGACGAGCCATCACTCAATCGGACTTAAAAAAAGAGTCACTCTTCCTTACTTCATCATTCGTTCTTTTCTCCCCTACCCCATGTGACCTAACTTCGCCTCACTAAATTCTATCCAATTTTAATCAACTATGTACGTAAGGCGTTGAATTTTCTGTACGGATATGGGTGACTGAGCACTCTTGCTGTCTCGACCACCAAGGGCAGCAAGGAGGGGAATGGAAAAAGGTGTCTCGAGTGTTTGTAATTATTATTTACGATATAATCAAACATTACGAATAATGATGATTTACGACTACTCCACGATCTGAACACAGCTTCGGTAATTTATTCATTACAAACACCAGCTTTGAAAAAAGGAAAAAAGAAAAAAAGAGAAAACCTTCACTGAAAACAAAAGAAAAACAAAAGTGACAAGCTAGGCAAGAAGATGGAAGGGGCCACGCAAGAACGCGAAGGTGGTGTCTATGATTTCTTCTCCTTGCCCTCTGAGCTTCAACTTCACATCTTCCACAATTTGCCACTTCGGGTAGGTTTTTGTTGTTCTCTCGAATTTTTCTTGGTTTATATTAACAAAACAAATAATAAAAATGGTAATCTTCTTGCGTAACACCATTCTAGAGTCTTGGAGTTGCTGCGAGCGTGTGCAGTTTCTGGAGGGCCCTGGCCTACGACAAAAGCCGTACGCTCTGCGCTGCTTTGCGCTTCGTGTGTTGTTGTACTCATTTCCAGTCACTTGTTGTGCTCCAGTGTGGTTGCCACTTGACTTCTCCCGGGATAATTGGCGCACAGTCCGTCACTCTCTCCTCTGTACCTTTATGTTGGAGTGGCACATTGAATCACTGATTGTTTTATCATTATGCTGTTGTAACAGCAAAAGGATCTAAATGCAGCATTCCTCAACATCGTTGATCGCGTTCATTCCGAGGTATGTTTGCCAGCATAAGATGGCGCATCAATCGCTCAACTAACAGGAGAGAGTACAGGTGATCGAGTTAAATGCGTCCTATTGTGCAGACAATCTTGCTCCCTCTACGCTCATGACCATAGGCAAATGTCACAATCTGCGATGGCTCTCCCTCGCATGGTGTCGGTGTGTTATGCCTTGTCTTTCATTGTTGGCGTATAACCCTCATCTGAATATTATCTGTGCAGCCAAGTGGATGATGCACTATTGGCCAAGCTGTGCACGAATTGTCCAAATCTCACGCACCTAGACCGTATGTTTGTTTTCAGTAATTCTTGGTGTTGTTGTTCTCACTGTATGCAATCAGTTCGAGGCTGTGCTCAACTAACCTCGTCGGCTATGCTGACGTGCTTACCTCGTCTCGCACAACTGGAGAGTTTAGTGGTGGAATACTGTGTGATGGGCGACGATAAGGATCTAGTGCAGTTGGCTAAGAGTTGTGGCGCACTACAGCGTCTCTCCACCTTCTTCCTACGCTTCCAGGTATTCAGCCCTCCAAGTATTTAACTACGTAGTTCTTCCTTTTGCTTACGTAACATTGTTCATGTCCACAGCGTAATGGTTTTGACGTGTGGCAGGACTACTCCAATTTCTTCGCTGCAAAGTCACTCTCTGATGAGGCTGATCCCCACATGGAGCTAGCTGCAGATACGAAAGGGAAAGTTCTTGACCGCATCGTCTTAGAGACAGATTTGTAAGTTCAATCGTTACCTATCTGCCACTTTGCACGCTGATCAACACCTCAATGCAGATGGAAAGATGCCTACATCCAGAGTTTCGACTGTACGACTGACCCAAATATGCAAATCGCGGCCGCGGCTGAGCGAGCTGGAAGGCAAGGCAAACTGTTGCTTTTGTGCATTGGCCTGTGCCGTTCCTACAAGGTCGCACGTACGCGGTTCCTCCCACACGGCTACGGTGCCCAGATTCAATTCGGGTTGAGTGAATGACGCTTTTCACAGAGGATTGGAGCATACGGATGGAACACTACTTTACGCATAACCCGTTGATCTGGAAGAGGTTGAATGAGACCTTCGTATGGCTGCATGTGGACGAAGCGTACATGCCCTTATCATCTTGCGCAATTGTCCTGATATGTTGTGTGTAAAGTATCTTACACCCTTTCCTCACGCAGCACTGCAAGAGAAGAGGATGAACCTATGGCAGCCGTTTCTCAATTCGAAATAACGGAAGATAAACCTGGTACCAAATCAGCCACCAAAGTAACCAAGCGGTTAGGCAGGCAGGCTGACAGTGATTATTGAATGCAGACTGGAAAAGAGTGCTCAAGGAAATACCTGAGTGGCCTTACCTATTCATACTTGATTCCGCTGGACGCTACCTTGACCGCCAACCAACAGGCCCTCTGGAGAGATACGAACGATACGATCATGAAACGGTACGGACTATTTTGAAATAGTCTAATCCCTCGCACTAATTGTGACGATACACGGCTAGATCTTGCGATTTATTGCCAACTGGCGTCAGTACCTGGAGACGGGAGTGAAGCCTGACCAAATAGTGGGCACATTTCAGGATGAGGAAGAGGCGTATGCCGGCCTCGAAACAGGCTATTTCGGCTCAGAGTATTTGGATGTAGAGTGGGTGGAAGTGAACGACAGTGGTGATGAAGAGAACGACCATAACGAATAAACTGGATCCATACGCCTCACGCCACATGTTGGGGCAACTGTGGTCCTCCGAGGATAGTGTGCATTCTTGCTTCGTTCTGTTTCGTTTCTGCTTTTTGTATTGTCAATTTTTTCTGCGCAAAAAACTTGGGTAACTCCCTATTAATTTGAGTAAATATTTCAGGAAAGAAACCACAAAGCGAGATCAATCATGCCGAGGAAGAGGGGCGGGCGAGGCGGAGGAGGAGGACGGGGGCGCGGAGGGAGGAAGCGGGGCGGAGGAGGCGGTAGATTGGATGCCACCCAACATGCAAGCGCGAAAATGTGGTGGGAGGAGGTGCGTTCGGAGCAGGATCTCGAACAACAATCCCTCATGGCCAAGGTCTATCATCTTGACCGACCACCGTGCGATGCAGGTGCGCACACGACCATATCTCTTTATTGTGAGATTCATGTGTTCCTGGTTTTGATTTTTACTTATTTGTTTTTCTATTTGATTTATACTTATAATTCATCTTGCAGAGGGTCATGGTAAGGCCAATTGCGAGGAGAACCCGAACTGCCTGCAGAGATTGGGGGAAGAGGGCGAAGGGGTGTGGGCTGACAGTCCGCCCAGCATAGAAGCCCTGGGAGAGGACCTCAACGCGCAGGTCAGGCAGCCGGACGTACCCGCTGGACTCGAGGCACGGGGGCCTTACCATCTTCCGTCTCAGTCAGTGTGTCTTTGATGAGTGACGCTGAATGCGTGGCCACACGCTGCAACGCACACTAGCCTCTAATCCAGTACTGTCCTGTGTGCAGAATCTTGGAGCCACGTGCTACATGAACAACGTTTTGCAGTGCCTCTTCATGAACACTTCCTTTCGTCAAGGTAATCTACATGCTCCTTGCCATGCTGCATCGACAATTGATGTTGTCCGCTGCAGGGATTTACGATTGGAAACCAAGCGCTGCAGATGAATCGACCCAGCAGCAGAACGGTCATAAACTCGATAAGCAGAAAGATCCAGAAGTGGAGATGGCGACCGAAGAGGAGGAAACAGAAGGCGAGCAAAGACCAGACACAAATGATCATAAGGCACCATCCCCAAGCTGCTACTCACGCAAACTGGGCCACATCCGTGTGTGATGATTAACACCGCGCGTTTATATGATTCTCCGCACTGTGGGTGTGCTTCGGGATAGGACCCGGTATGTGTGGAGCTACAGAGACTGTTTGCCCTAATGCAAGAGGGCAAGCGTAAGTCCTACAATCCAAAAGACCTCACTAGAGCGCTCAACTTGAAGACATCCATCCAACAAGATGCACAAGAGTACACCCTCGACTTTTTAGTGAGTGATATTGTTAGACTTGGCATGAGCATTAAAGCCTGCTCATGGCTGACCAAACCGGTGATCCGTAAACGACACTCAGGTTCAACAAACTGTTTCTCGACTATTTAGAGGAGCGGTTCGCACAGAGTTCCAATACCGCAGTGAAGGGGCTGGTGCAGCAGTTTCAAGGAGAGTACGCCTACACCACCGTGTGTCAAGCCTGCAAAACAGTATCACAAAGGAAATGTCATTTCTCTGAGCTGGAGCTGAATCTAAAGGTGCATGCCCGCAGATAACGTCTTGCGGTGATGCTGTGGTAGTGGTTAAGTCTTGATCAATACTTAACTGCTCTCGAAACTTACATGTACACACGAACTGATGCGCAGGACTGCCCAACTATCGATGAATCTCTGAATAGTTTCCTTGCAGAGGAAAAGCTCACAGACAATAACCGTTATCTCTGCGAGAACTGCAACGAACTGCAAGATGCCACCAGATCAATTGTTCTGCTTGATTTGCCGAAAGTACGTTAACGCGCTTACGCACACATCACCATATGAAGATCCAATTACTGCGATTCTCACCAGTTCAGCACGTGCGGTGCAGGTGCTCAACCTTCAACTAATGCGCTTCGTCTACGATATCAAAACGAACCTCAAGAGGAAGCTACAGGACTCAATAGCGTTCCCCCTAGAGATAGATATGGGCAAATATCTGCAAGGTTTTGACGAACGGTACATACACCCTTTCTTCTCTGTGCACAGCTCGCGCTTCATCACCATCCAGTCAGGGTTGGTTATCAGCATGCATTTATGAGGAAAGTCTTTAAATCAATTCAGTTTGTGCTCACTCTCGCGCTTCCTCTCTGTCTCCCGCTCACACCACCTCTCTCTTTCTTCTCAATGTGTCTCCAGATGCTCATCTTCGCCTCCTTCTTCCTCCTCCTCCTCCTCTCAACCCGCTCCTCCTTGCAGAAGAAACGATGTTGAGAATAAGAGGAGGAGAAAGGGGATGGTTTACGAGCTTGTAGGTGTACTGATACATGTTGGTTCTGGTGCCAACGTAGGACACTACATTGCTCATATCAAGGACGAGGTGTATGTATATTACTCACGCGCAAATAGTAAACTCGCAGAGCTTTTGGATCTGACGCTCCTGCGTGTTGTCTCTCTGCTTATCGACGCCGCAGTTCAAAGCAATGGTGGCGCTTCGACGATGCGGAGGTGAGCCTCATTGAAGAACAGCAAGTGGGTATGGAGAAAGAGCCTAAAAAGCCCAAGGGCAAGAAGAAGGGCGCTCAGGTCGAAGAGCTACCCCCAGGGTACAGCCAATCTCAATCTGGCCCAGCAGCGCATCCTCCTTTTTGTGACTTTCCTCTCTGTCAATCTTCAGGATGGCGGCCTCCTCGAACGCCTACATGCTTATTTACGCCTTAAAGGACAGAACGACTTTTGCTCGACCACAACCATCTACTTCCATGCTGGCGTTCGTGCAACAAGGTGCAAAACGTCGCCTCGACCCTCTAAGAAGAAACTTCACCACATCCGCAACATGTTGTTGCACGCATCTGTTATCTGTTGGTAGTTACTCAATCACACGTACACAAATACACAGACAACGAAGATTTCGAGAAGCGAAAAGAGGAATACAATCAACGACTTGAAGAAGAAAAACAACGCATTGAGCGACACAAACAGGAATATCTAACCAGTCTTCCATCTTTCAGAGTCAAATCCGATACTGTACGTATCAGCCCTCTTCTAGGACGGCTACACTAGTCTGCATGTCATATAGCTCTGATTGCATTAAAACCCACCAGAAGGACTACAACTGGATTGCTACTTCGTGGTTCCGAAAATGGATTGCTGGCCAAAGCGATATACCTCCGATAGATAACACCGAGCTGCTTTGTGCCCATGAAATGCTCGACCCACGTAAGCTGAGCCAAGGCAAAAGAATTACTCAGGTAAGCTTTGATGCTGTGCCCTTCCCTCCCCCTATCCTCGGCGGGAAATTTTCCTAAGAGCAAGTCGTCGCCCACCCATAGGGAGCATGGAACATGCTCGAATCTCAATACAAAGGGGGTCCTGTTCTAAGCCAAGAAAGCTATTGCAAAGCTTGTACATTGGCCTTGTGTCAAGGTGCGCCCGTACAAGCTCAAGTGGCCAGCTTTGCTCATCCATTGAGATTGAAAACGCAACACAGAGCTGGCGCGCGATTCTGAATTTAACCGCATGAAAGAAACGACGCTCAACCTTATAGCAGCCGGACCGCCGTCTAAGGGATATATTCTATCAACGACCTGGCTAAACCGTAATCCTTCACACACGCGAACAATGTGACGGCTATCATCGTCTTAATACTTCTGTTTAAATGGCACAGAATGGAAGAAGAAGAATGTGCCCGAGGATCTGAGTGCTGACATGAACGCCAGTATCACCTGCGAGCACGGCAACCTGTCACCCGCCGGTGGACGAAAGGTGATACCGGTTCAGGTAAGCTGTAAATCCATTTACTGACCACTAAGCTGACTCTAATTGCTCTATGGTCACTCGTTGTTGTTGTCGTCGTCGTCGGTGGTGCAGGCCTGGTCGTGGTTGAGGTCCATCTACACAGAAGGCGCCGAATTTCCCTCATCCACAAGCGTATGCAATGTGTGTATAGAGGCTAATGAGACAAACAAAGAGGAGCTCAAACAGCTCAAGGAGCGAAAATATTACGAGAAAGTACGCGCTAATCGTGCTTGATGCGCTCTTCCTCCCTAACCCCTATCACTTTTCTCCTCACTTCACAACAGAGAGAAGTTACTGCCGTACTGAGCCAAACTGACATATCTCAAGGCCATACTTATTACCTCATCTCGCAAGAATGGTTTGCCCGCTGGCAGTCGTTTGTCGATGTACGATATCACTTTGACATCTTGCTGCCGATAGAAAGAAATGTCATACTGGCCTAATGTGATTGTGATCCAAACCAGGACGCCGCTGATGACGATGAACCAAGCCCTATCACAAACGGAACTCTTATTTGCTCGCACGGTCTGTTGCACATACCGGTCTCAAGCAAACAGTTCCCGCTAGATAAAAATGAAACTGAGTTCCGTGTAGTCACACAAGAGCAGTGGGAGACACTTATCGCAAGGTATATTCCTTTCTGATGAGCTACACAGGGCATAGACCTTCTTCTCTTCTCATTCGTGTTAATGGTCGTACATTAGATATGAAGCAGACCAAGCAATATGTTTGAATCTGGAGATCAAAGAGGGCCAGCGCGTTTATTTGACTGATCCGGGACCATGTACCGAGTGCACAGAACAGCGAGAGAGCAGCAAAATAGACCAAATGTACAATTACGACGAGGCCGAGATCACCGTCACCACAAAGCGTAGGCCCATCGAAGGCAGGACAAGACGATCCAAAGGAGGTATGGCGTGGTCATGCTCTTAGCGGCAGTTTGCCTTGTGCTGACTGATCAACCCAATTGACCGGATGAGCTAACGCGCTTCTGTCACATACAGCGAAAACTGACACCATAACAGTGTCGTCCGATGATACCATTCTAGTGGTTAAACTCAAGATACTGGAGAAGCTGGAAATAGAACCGAACGAACAGGTAAAAAGCTCTTCCCTCCAAAAGTGCGTCTGGCACAGCAGCTGAGAATCTGAATGTTTTTGATTTGAACGCAGGCCCTCTTTTTTGGAGATGTGGAGCTGAAGGATCCCAGAGCGTGCCTTCGCCATTTCAATGTACCAGCCAAAGCTACAATTCATATAGAGCGACGGCAGATGTCCATTGATGACTATGACATATTGGATGGGCAAGATCAAACCGAAGAGGGCTTCAAAGGTTTAGAGCTCTCTCTCTCTCTCTGTCCACTTAGCCATCGTTTCATAGCTCATGTCATGAAACTGCAATGTGTTCATTTATTAGGTACCATCTTTTCTCAAGGAAAACGGCCAGCGGCAGCCGCTGCTACCAATATATCCAGCGGCGAAGAGGATAACGATAGCTCGCCCATGAGGGAAGATGCGGACAAGGGTACCTGGAGCTGCTCGTGCTGCACATTTGAAAACTCGTGCGTGCTTCTTGCTTCCCCGTACGTGCCACGTACATGCCTAAACATGTGATCTGATGTTACAGGAACACTGCTGAAGAGTGCGAAATGTGTGAAGCGCCACGAAGTTGAGAAGGTGCAAGGTTTACTCGCGAGTACATAAACAACGTATCGATCATCATCTTCGTCCAATCTTTATGGCTTGGAAGGATAAAGAGGTCAAGAGAGAAGAGACGTGAGCATCCCAGAGTATGAAGACATATCGACATCGACAAGGCTCATCTGACCAGCGCGCCAGCCGACAGCAGGGTACATCTTCTCCGTGCGTGGCAGGCCGGTGAAACACACACCGAGGTTCTTGCCATTCTTGAAGAAGGTCAAGGACCCCGCGTCCATGTCAAGCAGCACGCCTATTATATCCCCGCGACCGAAAGGCTCGCCGTAGTAGCCGTTACCATGGGCCGATGAGTACTTGTACGATGTCCTGAATGCCCACGATTGGTAATTACCTATCGCAAGTGCAGAATGGAGAGAATGGAGTTAGCACATATCTCATTAATCCATGACTAAGATGCTAACCCTAACCCTAACCCTAACGCAAGAGCGCGTACCACCAAGATAATTGTCAAGCGAAGTGTTTCCCTTCTGCGTGATACCAATGTAGGCTTCGTCACCTTCAACTTTGACCGCCCAGAAGTGTTTGCCTTGTCTAAATAGTCGAGGGTGGGATGGGGTTCACTGTTAACAGTATAATTCATTGCTAACCTTCCAAGGGTGGCGTCGTACTGATATCCCTCGGTGGCGCAGGCCAGCGAGTACCATGAAGAGTTGAGCTTCAGAGCGACCTTGCCATCCGCGCTAATCTGGATATGCTGGCCATGCCATTTTCGGTCCCACTCGACGGAGCAAATGTATCTCCTACGCTTGAAGCGCGGATTCTGTTTGTCTACGAGGTCCATCATGTTACTCGATGCCAACATGTGGTACTTGTAGGCCTGCACACGTCGAGAAGTAACGCCCAAATGTTAATTTCCCGATGATGCAAGGCGGCTCAGAATGAGCTCGGTGTCCCAATCAGAGTACCTCGGTGAGATATTGCGTGGGAACTAGCTTCTCGTTGGCTAGAGTGTTGAGGATGTTAAGAGGCAAATTGGCGTAGCGGATAAGCGGGAAGAATGGCTCCATGTGCTTTTTGATTCGATCGATGTACTCAGGCCTGGAAGAGAGATGGAGGATGTTTCACAGGGGGCGCAGAAAAAGAGTTAGGGCAACAACATTACACTAACTGGGCTTGAAGCGATTGGAGCACAACGAAGAACTGCTGGACGTACGCAAGCTTGTATTCTGGAATGGGTTCCAGATCCTCCTCCTCTTCTTCCTCCTTCTTAGACTCAACGGAAAGGTCCTGCTGCACAACGCCAGCAGCTCTTTTTAGAATGACAAAGATCTCTGACCCAGAGTGCACGTACCGGCAGAGTGCCTCCATCTGCGATCTCCCCCTCCTGAAGTGCGCGTGCCAATCGTTCGTCCTAGTAAAGTATTCAGAGATTAAGATAAGAGTCAACACTTCTCAACAAGTACTCGTAGGCAGTAGTAGGTATAGAGAAATCCACTTTTGAAGTGGAGCGTACCTCTTCTTCCATCATCTTTCGGCGGATCTTGTCTTCCTCCAGTTCCGCGTCTTGCAATTGCCTAGCCATCTCCTCATCGGATATCATCTGTTATCCAAAGATATATATTTGCAATAAGCGTCAAGTCGCTCGCTTCGCCCGTGAACGTAATAAAGATTCATGGTACGCACGTTGACATAGGCACTCGCTAATGTGGCGTAGAGACCAGCAGTTCCACGAAGATTGATTTCGGCTTCAGACACCTCTGGCTTGTCCTTGCCGTCGCCCTCGCCGCCAGTCGTTTTTTCGTGGTTCTCCTCGCTGGTCGTTGTGGTCTCTTTTACTTCTTCTTCTCCAGCCTCCTCCGCCTTCGCGGTAGTGGTAGTGGTGGTAGTTGCCTCGCTCTCGTCCTTTTTATCCTCACCCTGGTTGTTTTCTTTGGGCACATCTGGTGCGGCCGAAATGTGGCCAGGTAAGATGTCTGCCCGGTGCTTCGAGATTTCTACATACAACTTGGGCATGTGGTACCTTTGGCTTCGAGCATCTTGGCAGCACCCCGACCCAACGACATAAACAGACCATCCGAGCCACGCAGATCCACTGCCACATACACACACGTGGGATAAACATGACAGAACGTCTCTGCTTCGGCCGACTGTTTGGGACAAATAATCGTACCATCTTCTTTCAGTCCAATCTTGGCCTTAGAATCAGCTGGCGCCATCCCGTTCTTCTCGCGGTCTCGCATCTCCTCTTCGTTGGCACGCCGTTCGGCCCACGCGCCCACCACGAGCAGCACGTAAGACTCGTCGGGCACTATTAGCTGGTCACTCCGAATCAGTTCTTCCAAGGCCTCGCGGTTAAGTGACAGTAATTCTTCACGGCGCTCAACATCCTTCAGCACAAACACCAGATCCTCGCCCAAGAACTTAAGGCAGTTCTCCAGGTCCTGCTTTATCCTCTCTCTCTCCTTCTTCTGCTTCTTGTTATTGGTGACATCCTCCCGCTCGAGCTGCGCTCGCTCGCGGATCAGTTCCTGCAGCAGCTCGCACACGTTTTCGCGGCTGAGCTCCTTGCCTGAGGACAACACGACGATGGCCTTGGCGGCACCCTTGACCTCAGGTTGGCTAGGCACCTCGTCTATGCCAATGCGATAGATTTCCGGAGGTGGTTTCGAAGCGCTGCGTGATGGTTGCCCTCCCATGATTTTTTCCTTTGCTGCTGGAATTAAAAAATAAATGTCAACTGGTACGTAAACAGCACAATTTTATCCTAAAAGTTCAAAAAAGAAGAAATGGAATAATAATAAAACAACACGGTACACGCGAAAAAGGGGCCGTACCGTTCTTAGACTGGGGGTCCTTGGGTAGTGTGGCTAGGTCTTAGTCCACCTTAAGGTGTTTGTTTCTTTGTTTTGCGCGTCTTTGTCTTTTTCGCTGACCGGCAGTCAGCCGAAAATCAATTTCTGGCAATTATGGTCGACCATAATTGACCAACACAGAATGCACACAGGGAAAAGAGATTTCCTTTTTATTTCTTTCCCATCGCCACGTCATACGTGCTTCCGGACTTATGCCTTAACAACACAAGGAACAACAAAGAGAAGATGGAGGCACCGCGCGATGGTAGTAACGGGAACGGAGAGAAGGTGCGGCCGGTGTCGGCGTTCCTGCAGCAGCTGGAGGAGCGCGTCAAGGAGAACAAACGACGTACCAACGGCGAAGAGGAGGACGAGGAGCGGCCGCCACTGCGAGTGCTGCTCCCCGACGGCCGAGAGGTGGAGGTGCCGGCCTCCGTCGTCCACCTCAAGTCGCGCCTCGGCGGCGATGTGTTCCTGATAGGTTCCGCTCACGTCTCGCAGGCCAGCGTCAACGACGTCGTGCAGGTGTGCCGTCCGTTCCTCACAGCAACTTGTGCTCTGTCGCCACTCACGAGGGGAGACCGTGTAGCTACACGCAGTTGGACTGACTCGACTTTTCCACTCCCAACGCTCTTCTTCCACACACAAACAGGTGATCCAGCGGGTACAGCCGGGCACGGTGTTCGTGGAGCTGTGTCAGAGCAGGGCCGGCATTCTTTTTGCTCCACAACCACAGCCGCAGCCGGCGGTCGAGCAGCAGCAGCAGCAGCAGCAGCAGCAAACACATGAGGCGGGAGGCGAAGCGGAAGTAGAAGATAATCAGCAGCCAGAGGAGAACGCCACGAATCCAAGCCAGTCTGCCAATGTAAAGCCCACGGAGACCCCGCCTTCAGTGATGAGCCAACTCTCCGAGCTCTTACGCCGACGGAAAGAGGGCGCCAACATTCTACATTTGGTCATCTCTCTTGGTACATCCTTCTGGTGACCTGAGAATCCTGCCACATGACGTGAGATGGCTAATAATATCATCACTGCTTCACTGTAGTGTTCGAGCGCGTGGTCAAGAACGTAAAAGTGATGCCCGGGTCAGAGTTCCGGGCAGCTGCGCAAGAGGGAATGAAGTGCGGTGCACGCATTGTGCTTGGCGACAGACCGGTCGAGGTACGTGGTCTCCTCCACTTCAGGAGTACACAGCATGCCATTAGCTTAGGCAGCATCTTGGCTGTGCGTGGGCGAATTTAGATCACGCTCAAGCGAACGTGGAGCAGTTTGTCGCTGTGGGAGAAGCTCAAGTTGATGTACTTTGTGGTCATGGATACATCTCTTGATATCAAGGAAGAGGACATCGAGAGGATGAAAAACAGCGATATCATCACAGAGATGGTCAAAGAGCTAAGCGCAGAGTTTCCTTCGCTTGTGATGCCGCTTATCACTGAACGGGACCAATTTTTGGCGTGCAAGCTGCGGTCTTGTCCAGGCGACGTCGTAGTTGGCGTTGTAGGTACGTCTCCATTTATTCCCTTTCGATCTCACCCACTGGCGCGATGTGGCCTCACCCTTCGTTTCATCAGGAATGGGCCACGTTGCAGGTATGGTGGAGTGGTGGGACCGCGAGATCGATTTGCGCTCAATATGCGTGGTGCCACCTCCAGGCTTCTTTAGCCTCAAGCGCATCCTGCTGCTCATTCTCCTTTCAATCTTCTTGATTTTTCTTTTCATTATTTGGTATTTATTCTTCTAACAACAATGAGTTCTTTTCAACTCGTATTCCTATTCTATCTCAAGGGTGCAATGGGTCTAGGGTCCTACAGTGATTGTACAGTGAGGAAGAAAAGAGTTGCTACAGGCAGCCATAAAGCAGCTGCACAGGGTGTTTGAATTTG
>CDEZ01020338.1:0-37390 GCA_000826365.1 Acanthamoeba royreba
ACCTCCGTGGTTCATCGGCACTGGTGGTGCTACTATCAATCCCACAGAAAAGCGGTATCGCTTTCTGTGGTATCGTTCCATATTCGCCCAACCTCTGCCAGCTGACAGGTCCCTCTTCCGTGCTACTTCTTGCCCTCTGTTGCTTGAGCAAGTGTGGGGGACAAGCGTGACTTCTGCTGTCGGGCGTGTCCGTCCGCGAGAAATATTTCTCTGTTCTCTCTATTTTTATTATTTAATCTCTCTTGCTGCCCCTAGCCCAGCCTATCTTTAGTCAAGAAAGGGGATACAACCCAGACCCTCCCCCTCCGGCGTACGAACATCAACGACACCACCACTACCTCAGATCGAATTCCGATACCTCAATTTTCGTTATTTAAGAAAAAGGCTAGAATAAGGGCGTCTAAGCTGCGAATTCACATCCCCCCAAACGGCCACAAACCGCGCCGACTGAGGCAGCGTCCCTACCCTCCCCCCTCTGCTTCTCTTTTTCCCATCTTGGGCGAACCGAGAGGGGCAGCAGCATCCGGATAACTCAACACCCACGCCGGTGTGTGTGACAAGTCATACACATGTCGGTGGCGCGGCCCATCCCCGTGTTCCATCCCACCAAGGAGGAGTTCAGCGATTTCGCCAAGTATGTGACGAGCATCGAGCCCATTGCCGAGCAGTACGGCATCGCCAAGATCGTACCGCCCGAGGGGTGGCGCGCACGTGCCTCCTCCTACGAGGACCTTCAGCTCGAGATCCCCTGCCCCATTCGCCAGTTCGTGCATGGCAAGCAGGGCGTGTACCAAGTAGTGAATGTGATGGAGAAGCCCATGTCGCTGGCCCAGTTCAAGCAGGCCGCCGATGAGCAATTCGCCAAGTGCTTCCCCAAGTCCAAGCGCGAGGGCTCTGATCCCGAGAAGTTCGACATGGAGGAACTCGAACGTCGGTTCTGGAAGAATCTCACCTTCCACGCTCCCCTCTACGGAGCTGACATGCTCGGCACCCTCTTTGAGGACGTCGTTGATGATGACGATGATGATCGCGCTGAGAATAATGATGATGATGATGAAAATGCGAGTAGCGGGACTCAAAATGAAGCCATCATTGATGTCGAAACCCTAGACGATGCTCCGCCGGCGGTCAAGGCAGCCCGCGGCAGCTCCCCATCATCGTCACCCAACAAACGTAAGCGGGAGTCAGAGGGGGAGACCAAGGGAGAGCAGCAGCATCACGCGTGGAACCTGGGGCATCTCGACACGCTCCTCAGCCAGCGGCTGGGCAAGCTGCTCCCCGGTGTGACGTCGCCCTACCTCTACTTCGGGATGTGGAAGTCGCTCTTTGCGTGCCACACGGAGGACATGGATCTGTACAGCATCAACTACCTTCACTTCGGCAAGCCTAAGGTCTGGTACGGCGTGCCCTCGTCACAGAAGCACCGCGTGGAGCAGGTCGCACAGGTATCCTCGCTACCACTACCACCAACCCCACACACGCTTGTTCTTACTTATCTGCCTCATGCGCGCACCACAGTTGCACTTCCCTATGCAGTTCAAGGAGTGCCCCGAGTTCTTGCGCCACAAGTCGGCGCTCTTCTCGCCTAACATACTGAAGACCGGCAACGTATCACTCACCCATGCGGTGCAACAGCCCGGTGAGTTCGTCATCACCTTCCCTGGGTCGTACCACTTCGGGTTCAATTCTGGTGCGTAGCTGCCTTTAGGCTTTACAAGCGGTGAATTGCATTCTCATGATTTCGCCATTCAGGCTTCAACTGTGCTGAGGCGGTCAACTTTGCGCTGGAGCGATGGCTTCATTTCGGCCAGAAGGCCAAACCCTGCAAGTGTGTGGCAGATAGCGTACGAATTGATGTGGGCCTCTTTATCAGCATGGTGGCCAACGGCGAAGAGGTTCCATCACACATCATTCCCTCGCCTACCAAGAAGACGAAGACTGAGGAATCAGCAAAAAAGAAGAAGAAGCAACCGACCAAGCCCAGGATTGCTAAGCGTACATCCAAGGGCAAGGGTAAGGCCAAAGCGGCTGCTTCGGCATCTCCTGACTCTCCAGTGCGCACCATGATGGGCGCAAGAAGCATGGGAATGGTGACGAACCGAATGGTAATCTCACCAGAACCATCCGACTTTGTGGAGGAGACACTTGGTGATGACGAAGCGGTAGCCGTCTTTTCTGACGACGAGTTACGCTCGGGCGACGAGGGCGATGGCGGTGAATACCTCGAAGGGCGGAAGAAAAAGAAGAAAGCAGCTAAAAAGCCTCAAAGGAACAGTCGTGCGGAGAGCAAGCGTAACAGCACCCGTTCCAATGGCTCTGCCCAGGCTCCGGCCTCCAACAAGCGTGAAAAGCGGAAGCAGCCAGAGCGGCGTGCTTCCGCCACGTCTGTCCAGTTGCAATCGGCGACTCAACAAAGTAATCCAACTTCGGCCACCCCTGCGGCAACAGGCAACACCGGTCAACAATCTCCATCGAAGGTATGATTTGGCTTACCGTGCGGAGGCAATTTCGTGTCCCATTCTCACGCAACCACCACAGCGTGTCGCCAAAAGACGGAACCCCGTTAAAGTAGAACAAGAAACGTCGCCGCAAGCCGCCCCTGTGAGCACGCGCGAATACCAGGTAAGTCTGTAGCCTTCACATTGACATCAATTGGATTTGCATTAACCTTCTTGGTACTCTCCAGGGCCTGAAGATCATCATTCGGCCACCCAAAGTTGATAAGGCCGCTGACAGCACCGAAGAGACCCTAGCAGAAAGTGCCGAAGTCAATAAACGACCCATCCAACGGACCAAGCGGAGCAGAGTAGCAAGGCAAAAGCCTCAACAAGACAACAAGTCCCCAGACAAGACGCCTGAAGGCAAGACCACTGCCCGAGGTCAGCTCAACGCAGAGGCTAATAATCAGCTACATGCTGCGCACAGAGATGGGGACCTTCCCACCCGAATAACTATGGATATGTCAGAGCGTCTGCCGGGACAGGCAATGCCTCCGCAACCATCTCCTTCATCCAGCTATGCTCCCTACGCAACAGACGTAGCGGAACGATACCGTACATCCGCCTACGGTCAGTTGGTAGTTGGCGGCCAGGCATCGGCCATGGGATTGCAAGCCTTAATGCCACATGTACGTAGTTCACACAGCTTGTGCATTCTCTCTGGAAACTTATTTTGATTGTGCATCGCAGGACATGGCCTTTGCGACGACGCGGCAGTTACCACCTGTGGTGAGCGAGCTCAATCCACCTTCTTTACCTCAACATGACGTGGCCGGATTGAATTCAGCACTGACCTCGCAGCGAGAGAAGCTTAAAGAGCTGCGCGAAAGGCAACAACAGCTTCAACAGCATCGACAAGAGCAGCAGCAGCACCTACAGCAGCTGAACGAGTATATACGAGCGCAGAGGCAGCTCCATCAACAACATCAGCCGGTATCTCTTCCGCTGCTAGTCCCTTGTCACCAAAGTGAATTGAGTAATGACTGGCTCATGTTGTTCTAGGCTGCGATCGGCCAGGTGCCCACAACTTCTGCGTCCTCGTCTCTGCCTTACAGCGTCGGAAGCTATGCTTCAAGTGCCGCGCTCCCTTCACGACCGCCCGTAACAGCAACCGCGCCTTCCTATGCTCCTCACCCAGCATTCGTACCCTACGGCATGCCGCTTCCTCCTAATCCTCATCTCTTCGCTGCTCCTCCGCCGCACTTCGTAGTTGACCGACCAACGCACTCCACAACACCACCAGACGGCAAGGGCAGCAAGCTGGTGCCCATTCTCCCGAACCCTTCCCCATCTTCCCTTCCTATTTATCCATCTCCTCATCATCCCTCCGCCACTCTGCCACCACCGTCCGTGGCGCCAACGACCCACCCCGTCAGCTCGTGAGACGTGTATCTCATTCTTTGTACATAGCTTTGTTTTCTTGATCAATCAAGTTGATCAGCGACTGCTTGGCTCCCCTTTTATGGTCTTGGTTCGTGTGCGCATCTTGTCGGAGGAGGTACGGGTCGCGCACGTCATGGTCGGTCCCACGAAGAATTGCCCAAGCGGGCGGTGCGGTCGAATGCCCACATGGCTAGTCCCCACACGAAAAGTATCAGGCCCGCGTAGCCCAGCATCGCGCCGAAGAAGGTGCCGATGCTGGCCGTGGCGGCCACGAGCTCCCACGCCGCGCGCTGTCGCTCAGGTCGGCCACCGTCCTTCCCCAGTCGCTCGACCGGCCACCCCAGCACATGAGTCCATACCACCCACCGGAGCAGCACCGCGGTCACCGCTCCGATGACTGCTCCTGCCACCGTTGTCTCCACCGTCGTCTCCGTCCATCCCGCCTCCATCCTCCGCGCAAGAAAACGTGTGCTTTTTTTCTTTTAGTTTCTTTTCATTTTCTTACGGGAAAGTTGTTTCCTGTTCGTGGTTGGAGATTTTCTCTTGATATTTCTTTTTGCCTTTTCTGAATTGCGGTGTTGCTGTCGGGGTGGGTTTGGACCAACAGGGAGACAACGATATACATTTTGTCATTCACCCTGTGGCGAACGAACTGAGTCACCCACCAGCTTCCTGAGTCGAGGCCTGGGAAAAGATAGATGGAGGCCCGCAGGCGCAAGCACGGCGAGGATGCCTCTGGTGAGGAGACGGGGGAGGACGAGGACAGCAGCACCGAGGCGCACTCTGGCAGCTCCGACGAAGAAGAAGACGAGACAGACGAGGAAGGAGCGGACAGGAGCGACGGGGAGGATACGGGCACGGCGCAGCAAAGCAGCGAGGGAGAGGACGAAGAAGAAGAAGACGTGAAGGAGACGAAGCCTCTTATCAATAATGATTCGACCCAGAAGCGGCGGCGGAGGCGAGCCGCGCCGCGACAACCGCCACGTCTGGAAGAGACAGCGGCCAACGGCGGCTCCGCCTCGCCGAGGTTGCGGCAGCCGCAGCATCCTGGCGGCGATGCGCTGACGCGAGTGCTGCTGTGGAATCGCAAGCTGAACCAGATGTTACAGTGGGCATTCATTAAGTGGTCAAAGCTGCTGCACAAGTGGCCAGTCGTCATCATGCTCCTGTCGGCCATCATCGCGCTGGCGCTCGGCCTCGGCCTGCTCCTCGAGAACAAGCAGGACGACGAGCCTCGGTACGTTGCGTCGTCACGGTGACCGTGAGCGAAGAGCGGCAAGAGCACAGCTGTTGCCACACCAGCATGCAGCGCGCTACACAGGAGCAAGCGTGATCGATTGCTGAAATGCAGACGGATTATACCTAACTGACTACGTTGACGCACACAGGCTGTGGCTGGAGGACGGCAACGATTACGTGCGGAATGAGGATTATCAGAAACAACTCTTTGGAGAACACGAGGAACTGTTGATCATCACCGCTAAACAGCCAGGTACAGTTCCAGTCCAACTCCTATTGTGTCGGAGATGGCTTTGATGGGTCTATGGGTCTGCTGTGACTCTCGCATAACCTCCAAAGAGTAGGTTGCTAACACGGGTGTCGGCATGGCATTTGGGCTGGTTTAGGAGGTGATTTGTTATCGCCTAAGCCAATCAAGCTTCCTGACGGGACCAACAGGACTTATCTAGAAGAAGTCTACCTGTTGCACACGGTGATGCTGAACGTGTCGGTGGAGTGGTCTAACCGCACGTACACCGTGACTGATCTGTGTGTTCATCCCAATCCCAACCTACCGCAAATATGTCGCTATTACTCGGCGCTTGATTATTGGCGTTTCAATCTCACTGCCATACAAGCCGACGCCGACCCGCATGCCACCGTGAGTACCCACGGGAAGGATACATACTTCGGTCAGCCTCTTCTCCGCAACTTGGTTGTGGGCGGTATGGCGCTCGATCAAAACGACACACTCATAGCGGCAGCCGCTTTCAAGTCCATCATCTATTTGCATGCTTCTCATCGCGCTAATGCATTGAATCCGAATTGGGGAGCCATCATCAGCGCCTGGGAACAAGCTTTTGTTGATGCAATCAGTCGATTCTCACGACAATCCCAGCTCATCAGCGTCTACCTAGTGCTCCAGGTACTCTCTCCTCCATTCATCGTGATCTCTCAGCGCAGCAATTATATCTTACTGATTGCTCATTCACTTGTGTCTTCTTTCAGGCATCTCTGCAAGACAAGCTCATGGATCAAATGGTAGGCGATGATTGGCTCTTCTTCTTCTCGCTCGGTTGCATGTTCATATTCCTCATAGGTACGACCGTACTTAGTGCTACATCCCAGCAAGGACGTGCCTTTAATGTATTACCCTGCCTTCCAGGAACTCTTTATTCGTTCGACTGTGTCATCTCCAAAGTACTGCTTACCTTAGCCGGCGTCGTTCATATCATTCTCGCCGGTGTAGCTGCAACCGGTATTCACGTTGCCTACTTTATAGCAGGACTGCGCTAATCTCGTTGTCTGCAGGTCTCAATGGTTTCTTTGGGATCACAATTACTCCACTTTCACAGACGCTCTACTTCCTTGTCATGGCGATCGGAATCAATCATATCCTGCTACTGGTACATATCAAAACTATAAATCCTACGCTGTGCTGTACAGGCGACGATGTTCTTAAGCACGGCCGTTCTTCTCAACGCAGGTGCATGCTTTTGAGCGCACGCTTATTGAAGACCTCATTTCCTCTCCGGTGTTGACTCCCTATCGCAAAATGAAGGCAAACGAAGCTAATCCTGAGCTTGTGAAGCACTTGTACGCATTTCCTTTGTATTTGGCAACGTCACGTGCTAAGATCATGTATACGATCAGGCTTAATGTCGACTTGGCAAACGAAGATGTGGTTGTCGTGGACGACAAGTACTGGATAAACGGAGCCATGGCAAAGGCCTGCCCCACCATCACCATTGAGTGCCTGATAGAAATTATCGCCTTTTTGGCCATCTCCATTTCGCCTGTGCCAGGCTTGCGATCATTTGGCCAGGTATTCTCTTCGCATGGATGCTTTTTAATGAGCACGTATCTAATCTTTAACTGTACACAGCAAGCTGCATTAGCTGTAGCGACGGAACACTTACTCCTCATCTCTTTCTTTGCCTGCTGTCTCATTCTCGATTCACGTAGAATCATGGTACAAACTCGTGCTGTTGCTCCTGGGATCGTTGTAGCTGAACGTACGTTTCTGTTTGCAGACATATAGGTCTGATATTCTGCCGTGCATTTCGTGCATACCTGATGTTGATGACATCGAGTCTGCTCCGGCTAAGTACGTAGCCTTGCACTCGATGCGGATAGGACTCTTTGATCAATTAGTATGAAACAGGGATGATCATCCCGAAGATTCTAGCTCGGACTCAGAGCGCATGGGAGATCTCTCAAACACCGAAGTAGGATCGATTCAAGAACAACAGCAGCAAAATGCACAATCGAATGATTCTCCAGCAAAAAAGAAGCCCAAAGGGAAGGCAATAATGATGTACGTTCTATTCTGAATTACTCTTCTTGACACGTGCTAATCGGCACGTACCTCCAAACAGACGCGAGAGACCAGGGGCAGCGAACAGGAAACGAGGTACGATCATTGTTCCGCTGATTTCCCGATTTTTAGCCCCCTTCCTACTCTATACACCAGTGAAAGTTATTCTCGTACGCTCGCCTCTTCTCCTCGTATTGTGTAGATCTTACAAGTGACATTTCTATTGCGTGACCAGCTTGTCGGATTGCTGGGTTTCGCTGGACTGGGCATCTACGGTATGGATCGATGGGAACAAAACTTCCTCCCGAGCGAACTCTACAGTTCCAACTCTCCCGGTACGTTCCAGCGGAGGATCATGCCTAACCAGAATTGTTGATTGAAATCCATATTGCTCATCCAAACATTGCAGAATATCAATACTACAAGCTGGACGAAAAGTTGTTCCCGAATGGCAGCAACCCTATCCAAATCATCACCACTCACAACAATTACACCTCTCCCACGATAGGTAAGCTTTTCCTTCTGTAATTGTTGACGCGCTCAAGTTGGGGCCATGACTGAGTCCTGTGCGATATCATTCAGGTTCACGGTTACTGCTACTCGAAGGGGACATACAAAACTCATCATTTGTAGATAATGCATCCTTTCGCTCATGGTATAGAGAGATGGTGCGCTTCCTACAGAGCAATCCGGTCTATAATTCTACCCTCATCGATGGAGTGTATCCCCCGCCGGACAAGTTCTACGCTTATCTCGCCGCATTCCTCAACTCCTCCAACGGACAGTTCTTCTACGGTGACATCATTTTCGCCCCGGATAAGAAGACCATCACAGCCAGTCGCTTCCTCCCACTCAGTCTCAACTTGGTCCAACTCTCCGAGGAGATCGATGCTATCGATGAGTTTTACGATACGACCAAAGCGGCGTCTCCTCTGCAGGCTTTCCCCTACGATCCCAGCTGGACCTTCTTCATGACCTTCCCGGCCATCCAGGCCAGTTCTCATATCTATCTTATCCTTGCGTTTTGTACGCATTACTGCCTCGCATATGACGTGCTAGCAAATCTAACCTTAAGGCGATTGGTGGAGCGCAGCATCTGTATTTGTTGTAACCTTCGTGCTGATGGATTCCGTATCATTTTTCATCGTGCTTATCAATTTTGTTTCGGTTCATCTGGAGGTAAGTACATCAATCCTTACTGTTGCGTTACGGGGCGTAACCAGCACACAGAGCACCACTGATACCTCTTTGATGTTGTCAGTTACTGGGTATCGTGATGCATTTCTCGTCTCCAACCATACCGATTTCGCAGCTATCCCTTGCCACGATCGTCATTACCACCGCCCTCTCTGGTACGACTTCTAACTGTTTGTTGCTTTGTATTGTACTCCCGCCTGGCTTAAGCGCTTTCTTTTGCCTCAGTCACCTACACGGTGCACATGCTACAGCATTTCGTTCATGGCATTGAGGATATTCCTGATCGAAACAAGCGATTAATTCACATTCTTTCGACGACGGGCTACTCTCTCACCTGCGGATTCTTTTGCGTTATTCTCGGTACTCGTCTTGCTGTTGTCTTGTTGCCTGCCTCCCACTAACCACCACCTGTGTGTGCAGGCTGCTTGGTGGCGTTCTTCATGCATTCTGCGTTATTCCTGACATTTGTGCACCTGTTTGCGATATCCTTGGCTCTATCTTGGGGCAACGCCATGCTGCTGGTGCCCATCCTGATGTCCTTCCTCAGCGTCAGGTGATCATCGTCCCATTTTGTGCCTGACCTTCCCTTTTTCTTTTAGTGTATTTATCCAAGCGCCAAAATTTCAGAAATGTTGTCTGCAATATTTCGTCCAATCCCAAAACAAAGAACAACATATAAATTACTCAAAGAAACGCCATTTTCTTTATCCTTCACCCACAGCACACAGCAGACACACCCACAGCACACAACAAGGTACACCTCTCCGGCCCCCCTCGCTGGTCCGCCTCTTGGCATTAGTTACTCTCCTTACGGCACAAGATGGGCCTAGGGTTTGGCTCACGCCTGATGCCAGAGCAGTTCACATCTTTAGCTCTCATCAGCACATCGCCGTTTTTATCTAACCATAGACCGGCGTTTTGACTTGTGGGTGCCACATCTCAGTGCCCGGAGCAGCATGTAGAGCGCAGCACACACTCCCCCGGCCAAGCATCTCTCCATAATGAGCTTTCTCCGATCCGTACCGGAACTCCGGGCCCACAGCGGAGATTGAAATGATCAAATTGAATCTTAATGCAGCCATGCGAACCGGTACGATTCTTCTCTTGATTGGTTCATCCCCTTGGCAGGACGTCACCTCAAGATTTTCACAAATGATGTTCAATGGACTAGAGTTTCTGATTTGTTTCTGATTAGAATTGCAAAGCATAACTGAAACAATTACCCCTTTTTTCATTCATTTCTCTGCTACCATTATGTGCCACACTGACGCTGGTTCATTCAGATCCGTCGCCACTGCGGGTCATAAACTCCGATCTCGAATGTCCCTCGGCCAGCCAAGGTGCGTTCGCACTCTCTCTGTGGTGTGACGAGTGCGTGTGTACTGATGAGACCTAAAGTTGGAATTACCGTCTGAATAATCATTGCGGACATTTTGGCACCAGAACTGATGACACAATAATTCAAACAATTCAAACGTTTGCTGCTATCAGTAGTTGCTAATGCACGCTTTTGTTCACACAGTGCGCAGTTCCTATCCAATCCGAGCTCCGGGATCTTGTCGCGAAGCGCTTAGCGAGCCCCTCAAAGTCCTGTATTGCAAGTTATGAACAATATAGACGTTCACTGCACTTTTTGTTATCTTTGCGAGTGGTGTTGGAAACATCAGTAGTCCCTTGTCGTTCCCTGTGTAGGCATGAATCTGCCTGTGATGATGGACCAGGTACTGCGACTTTCAATGGAGCTTGGCGGATTTGGAAGGCGGAATAACTTTAATTGCTTGTGCAGCCATTACGCACACAGCTACTGGATGGTAAGGTTCTGGATAAACTCCTCAATAAGAGCCTGATCCACAGTTTCTGTCTCTTGCGTCCACTGCTTGATTTGGATGACCATCTTGCCTATTTGTGGTCCCTGCATTGCCGGATCGATCAGCCAGTGCCCACTCTGTTGGCCAAAGTAGAGGACGCACCTTCACGTCAGGATGATACTTGGCGATGATCTTACCAAAGTTGAGAGCAGGCGTCTTCACAACTGGAGGCTTGGGCTTGGCGCCAATGTGCAGTCTAAATAGATACAAGATGGTTGTGAGCTACGACAAGACGAGGGAGGGCTACGTGAGACTACGTACCGCACGTTCTGGAAGATGGTGCCCTTCAACTTTATCTTCTCCTGTACCCAGATTGGCTCCTCTGGCGGGGTAGATGGAGTTGCCTCTGATGTTACAGCTGTTCCGGTTTCATTCTGTTGTGGCTCGGGATCTAGAGAGGTTTCTCCAATGACTCGTACCGGTCGCCACACTTTAATGTCATTGCTATCTCTCGCCTTGCCTGTTCGCGAAGTCAGCTTAGTATCAAAGTTGCGTTGACCTTTCTAATCCATACCGTTCGGAGAGATGGCAACAGTGACGTGAGGTATGGTGTTCAGTGTAGGGACGTCAGATTTAACACGCACGGCAGCAGCCTTCTCGTCCTGTATTAGAAAACGGCATGAGCTCGATTCTACAAGGGATACGCGCAAAAGAGGTTTACCTCTCCATAAGCAGTAACCTCCAGCTCTACTGATCGGCCAATAGCGTACAATTGTTTGTCGACCGACGGGAACAAATCCTCATGCATCTCGCCCAAGCACATTGTCATGTGGTGCGCCTTCTTCATCCAGCGGGGCTATTCAAATCTTGGTGTTAATCCTGAGCGACCTCTGCATCCTGATGGAGGTGGTTGTTACCTTGGGCGGGAATGCGTTGATGAGCTTTCGATGTGACTCCTTATCAACGAGCACACCGGTGTACTCAACAATGTCCTTGATCACGTATTCCTTTCCATGCTTGTTAAGCAAAAACTCGATGACTTCCCTCTCCTTGTCTTCTGGTAGGAAGTTGGGTGGCATCTCTACAAAGTGGACCTGTTTGTTCATGTGCCACAAAATGGTCAGCAATACTAAAGGATGGCCTCATGCCACCCACAAGCTACATTACCTCGAAGTCGATGCCCTGCGTCTTCTTCTTCTCGAGCAAGAACACACTGAACTCATCGACATGATTGGGGCGATCCTCCCACATGTTTATCTTGCGCGGCTTGTACTTGGCGATCATGTCATTGATAAATCCCTTCTTGAATTCCATGGTTTTCATCTCGGGTGGATCCTTCAGTCCTGCTCGCGCCAGGTATATAACTTACTGTTACTCATTGTGGTGAACACGTGCGATCCACGGAGCATTGGTACCGAGCTCATCGAACTTGAAGTGGAGCTGGTTAATCAGCCTCTGAATGCTATCCATGTAGGCCAAGGTGCGGCCGGTTAGCAGTGCAGTGACGGATGAGGACGACGCCATGGAATCGTGGATTCGCTTCACCAACTGCTGATTCCACCACTCCTCTCCCGGCGTCGTTGGCACATACGGTTCCGACAGCGTTATCACCTGCATCGCACGCGAGTGTGAATAATTAAATATTATTTCATAAAAATACGGAAAAAGAAATAATCTTTCAAATTCACCAAAATAGATGATAATAATAATAAGTTTTTGAGGTGTTCAGACACGCACCTCTTGGAACCAACCAAGGCCGCGGTCCCTCGGGTGACCCTTGAGCTTGCCAATGGCTTCGGCCGACCAGCGGATGTAGTTGGGTTCTGGCGAGCGAAAGATTGTTCCGTCGAAATCAAAGATGTTTAGCTCCGTGATCGTCTCGGTGGTGCCCTCGTGCTGCTGCAGCGGGTGGTGTGGGTGCGACGTCGTCATGGTTGCGTGACGTGCCTCGAAGTCCTGCTTGTGCTGTTGAAACCGCTCCCCGAACTTGCACGGCGAGTCTCCACACTCGCTCGTGTCCGTCCTCTTCTCCTCTTCCATCGGTTTCCAACAACACGACCTCAAGTCCCGATTTTTGTTATTTTTCTGAGTATTTCTTCAGCGAATAATTATTTGCTTTTTACATTCGCGAAAACAAAATCATTTTGAAAAATTTTGGGATTTACGAAATGCTTGGGAGAAAAAGAAGACAGGCTCATTAGGCGTGTCGCTCATCAGGCGCAACACCTTCTGCTTCGAGGTCCATGGCGGCCGTAGCGTTCACCTCGCTGGACACTCCAGTGGCACTGATGTCGCCAGCGCTGGTACCCACGGATGATTCGGTGTCGGCGGAAGGCACACCAAATCGCTTCTGATTGAACTCCTTGAGCGTGGTGAGGTGCGAGCAAATCGTCTTCTGTTCTGTCCATTTAGGTTTGATGATCGCAATGTATCCCTCTTTTCGCGCCTGTAGACCCATACAAAAGTATGTCGCAGAGCAGTTAGAGCTGTGCATCCTCTCCATGAGAGCGTTACACGTAAACGATCGCACCTTCCGGGTGAGAAGAGTGGGATCTTCGAGAAGTCTTGCGTTGATCTCGATAAGATGTCCCTTTACACATGTTATAAGCGTGTATTTGCTGCCATCAGAGCACGTCACCACGCACAACTTGGCCGTCTCCTGCAAGAAGTGTCCTCCCTACATTCCCGCGAGAATCGTGACGAACACATGTACCCTCCATCAGCACTCACCATAGAAGAGTTAAAACCTGTGGGCTATGAAGAGCATATACCTTCTTGGTCTTGCCCCGGACCTTCATGTTGAGGTGGTCAAGCTTGTCCGGCTTGAAGTTGATGTGCGTGACGGTCTTGCCCTCCCGCAGTAGTGGGTGGGTCTCGGCCACCCCAACGATACAGTTGTGGTTGGAGTGCTGGTAGATGTACTGGTCGTGTCCTTCCTCCCCGTCCACATCTGTATTAATCGTTCCACACAAAAATCGAGATTAATTGGAAAGCGGAAACAGCACGGGCAGTTGTACTTAAGAAGAAATATTGCATATAGTATCGAGCAATGACATCAGGTATGCCGGTGAATGCGATTTCATCTCGCTCGTCCTCCTCCAGTAATTCCATCTTTATCTTTTTTTGTGTGAACAAAAAACGATTCTAAATTTTCAACAAGATGTTTGGCTCCGTTTGAAACGCTTTCCACTTTACTGAAAGTGTCGGGAACAAAGAGGATCCTGTTGAAGCGCCTTGTAGGCCACCGATGCGGATTCACGAGGCCGAGTGGTGTGGAGGTTATTGCGGTCTGGTTCGGGAAGCTTGCTGTCTTTGCTCTGCAGCTGAAATTCGAACGAGGTAAGCAGCACGGCCAGAATGCTCTTCATCTCCAGCTTGGCGAACTTCATCCCCAAGCATGGGTGCTTCCCTATTGATTGAATCACAGCATGAGAGTTAAGCTTATTGTGCGAACTGAGGAAGAACAAGAGTTGGTACCGACTCCCCATCCGAGAAAAGCGTGCGCTTCAGCATCTTCCTCGGATCGTGGTGGGAGAAAGCGGTCAGGATCGAACTTGAGCGGATCTTTGTACAGTGTCTCATCCAAGTGGGTAATGCCTGTTGAGACAGGAGTGAAAATGCTATTACTGTATTCGGCGATGCAATGCTGGTGGTACCTATAGGATGACAGAGGAAAGAACCCACGGGAATCTCATATCCGTTGATCACAACACCTGGCTGGAGTACTCGGCGAAGGCTGGTGCCAGATATCGTAAGTCTAAGTGTCTCCTTGATCGCAAGGTCGAGTACTGGCATCGATTCCCACGCGGACAACGGCATATGCTGCAACGGCTTTTTCGGATCAACTGAGAAAGGGGAAGTTAAGGCATGACTGAACTCTTGGGGTGAGTGGCACATACCATGAGCTCCGTCCACTCTGTCCTCCTCAGGTATGGAGTCCTTGTACTTCTCCATAGTTTCTTGAATTTCCTGTAATTGAAATTAAGGATCATTGCACGTCTAGGAGCATTAATGCTCTACCTTAACGATCTTCTCTCGCCATAGAGGGTTGTTCGCAATGTGCAGCAGCAACCACGCCGACCCAATACCCGTGTTGATGATGGCCGCAAAGAAGAACCCAATAATCAACTGAACTATCTGTTCACGAGTATTTAAGAGCGATGATGGGACAGACAGGCAGCAGTATCCATACCTCTGGGTCAGACCTTCCGCTATCCATGAGAATCTGAAGGGTGTCATCCTCTCTTCTATTCTTATCTCTCCTCTTTTGCATGACACCCACGAGCATGTTGTAGAGCCCAATGGTAGCGTCTTGTCGCTGCATTAACCACGCTTTAGATCTTTCCCAAATTGAGCAAGAGTACACGCACCTTCTTCCTCCCAGGGGTGGGTAGCCAAGGAAGAAGGACAGGTACTGCGCCGGATCCCTTTTCTAACTCCCAGTAGAACTCTGTCAGCTGCTTCACAGTTTCAGGGTTTTCTGCGATCTCTTTGGCACCCAGCATGCGACAGCTCAACTGGAACACTATCTAAAGGACTATGAGTGCACCTTGCCAATTGGCTGGCAGAATGTACGTACAGAGTAGAGAGCAGTGAAAGGGTCAATGTGGCCAGTGTCACCCCAGGTCTTAATACTCTCATAGATGTCTCCAATCAGATGAGGCATGGTGTCTCGCAGCCTATTGCGTGATAAGGCCTGCACGATGGTTTCATGCAACCAAAGGAATGAGTTACGCAGGCACCTGGGCATCACGTTACTCTCCCACTTACCTTGAGGAGCATGTTATTGAACTCAAACGAGGGATCGTAGTTCTTCACGTCCTCAATCTGTGGAGTCCCTGCAAACAGGATACGGTAGCCTGCAGGCGCGCACCCCAAAGTGAGCATTCCCTATCGCCTTGTTCATCTGGGGGAGAAGAACCAAGACTCACCTTGCAGGAAGCTGACAGTATGCTCCGCCGAGGAGAAGTAGGTCTTGCGAGCCTCGGCGCCGCTGATGAAGTACACGCGGTGTTGAAGAAGACGGAAGGAAAAGAACGAACCGTAGCGCTTGAAGTTGCTCACGAGGAAGTCCCACCTACGGCTGAAGAAGTCTGGGCTGCCGAAGAAGGGTATTCCTCCCACCTGAACACGAGCGGAAAGGTAGGGGTCTCCTGCTTCAGGCACGCCTGAGACGGTGTGAAGTTGGCTCAAGTACGTACCTGTGGAGGGGCACCCGGTGGTTGCGCATACCACTGTCGCCACAAGTGCACAAGGGACAGGAACAGTGCCGCCGCGCTGGCTACCACCACTAGTCCTAAGTCCATTGAAGTAGTGCTTTTGTACAGTCAGAGTGTCTTCTTTCGTCCGTTGTTGGCAAGCACCCACGTCTGCCCAGTAACAGAAGTACGTCCTCTTCCCCTCTTGGTGTGTTGTGTGAATGTCAGCTAGAAGGTGGGATGTGTAGCAAGAGGACCGAATGCTACGTCGTGCGTCACAGCTCGTGTAGCGATACCCGTGTTATTGCCCAATGGGCAACAAGCTTTGATTTCCGATTCCGTGGTCAGCCCATATCTGCGCCACACGCAGAAACGCGACAGATCAGGGTATCACGCGTTTTGGTAATAACTTATTATTATCAACAAGCTGTGCATTGTTTTACGGTGATGCTGATGGTGCAGACGTGGAGGAGGAGGAGGAGGAGGATTGGCCTTTTGTGTTTCGTCGCTCTCGAACGATACCGTCGATTCGCTTGAGTTCCTGCACCACCCGGTCGGCCACTACGGCCTCGCGGTAATCGGCCACTATGTCTTGTCGGGCACGCTGCCCTTTCCTGATGGAGCAAAGGCCGCCGTTCATCTTTAGACACAAGAAGAAAGGATATGACAGTTCAGAAGATGGTACCTCTTGGCCTCTTCTCGGTTGGTGTACACGTGTCGCATGAGCTGTCGTAGATGCTCCACGGATGGCTTGGCCCACTTACCGGCGAACGAAGTCCAAGACGCTGCTACAAACAACAAAGCTTAGTGTACCAATTTGGCTGTGGATGGTTATTACACGAACCAGGATCAACCGCCGGAACTAAGCCTTCTACTCGGAGGGGGTAGGCGTTTTGTTCGTTAATGAAGTCAACTGGACCGGACCAGTTAGTGGCGATGACAGGGAGAGCCTGTTTTTCCATTCGCGAACGAGTTATTACTCAACACAACAGAGGCAATAGGGTGTCAACTTACCATGGACATTGCCTCCATCACAGGCATGCCGAAGCCCTCGCCTCGAGTGGGCAGTACGAATGCGTCAACTGCAGCATACAGACGGGGCATGCTCTGCTCTGGCAGCTCCTAGACGCAGCTAGTCAGAAAGGTTCTCCCAGCGACAACTTAGGAAGGGGATCAACCTCGCTCAGGACCTCTATGCGAGGCAGCCGGTGACTAGAGGCGTCACTAACTTGGAAAAGGGAGGCAAGGAACTGCTTAACTTTCCAATCGACTGCCTCTTTGTCCCGGCCAAGGCCAGAGTTGGGCAAATAAGTTTGAAGATACAAAGTTGTGTTGTCCTAATAATCCAAGTTTAGAACCCATCAGCAGGTCTGGATTGAAAAGGTATGGCGTACCTCAGGTTTGAACTCTTTTACGTAGGCCTCCAACAAGATATCCCAACCCTTCCTCTGTTCCCACTTGAAGACGGAAAGGAAGTTGAAGTTGCCCTTGTTGGGTAGCGCCAGGGGCCTTAACGCAGGTCCAGTAGAGTCGGACGATGAAATGAACGGATGAGGTGAGAAGAACCGCGTATCTATGGGGATAGGAACCACAAGGAGCTTGTCCCTGGGCACGCCTCCTGATACGAAAGCATCCACGAGAAATGAAGATGGAAGCCATATCTCATCCACTCTGTTGTAGCCATAGCGAAACCACCCAGTAATTCGCGTCAGTCGTGAAACTTACAATGGCCGAGGGGAAGAGTGGTGAACCGTTTGGCATGTCCGGCCCAGTCATTAGGTATAGAATCGGCTTCCGTCATCGATCTGCTCACGTAAAACATGTGCTCTATGTCAGCGTCTTGAATATGAATGAACCGAAGAAAACGTACCGCCCTATAACATAGTCCTGTTTTTGTGACACAACGACGGATCCCTTATACGGGAACGTGGGATAGGAAACTGGAGGCTTATGACTGACCCACACTCGCACTCTATCGTCCACTGTTGGGTTAGGACTTACACCTGGTGTTGGCGCTACGTCTAGCAGTGATCTCAAGCGTCGAAGGCTCTGCACCAAGTGCCGAGGCAGACCCTTGCAGAACGAATTCTCATCTACACAGGTAACCCTCGTCAGTTAAACGAACCTAGGACTTTCCTTGTCCCTGATGCCTTCAAGTCAGGTCTTCATTAGGCAGTACCTGCTACTACTGCAACTTTGTGGAGCAGAGGTTCCAGCGACGTGACAAATCGCACGGCTTCGAGACCCCATCCCGTGCAACCTTTTGGCAAGTGATGAATCGACGTGAGAATTCATGCACTTCCCTTTTGTTGCTGGGAACGATACGTACCACCGTAGAAGTCCCAAGTCAAATCCACATTAACTTGTCTCCGAGCGACGATCGGACGCATCATCTCACTCTTCCACTGCCGAGCGAACTCGAGTTCAGGTCCAGATAAAGGTTGTGGGAACAGTGGCATCGAGTTGGTAGCTGAAGTCTGCGTCTGAATCAGCATATACGCGTTCCACGTGTTGAACGCTGTTGGTGAGGGGGAAGGCGAGAGTTGCGCAGGGAAAATTGTAGATGAGCAGAGACCATGATCTTCACGCGTGGTGTCCTCTTCCTTATTCCACGAGCCTATGAAACTCTGTGAGACACCCGCATGGTAAAGCATCGCGAAACCACGTCCTTACCCTCGGGTTTGTGGCGGATGACAGCTTTGCTGGTGGGTAAATAAATGCTCTTTCGTCCTCGATCTCTTCGTAACCGGAGGCTGAGGTCCAGAACTTGCAAGAACGGAGTACGAAGTACGAATACTTCGTCACCGCTAGGCCGCGATGAAGGATCGAGCGCTGGATGGTCCAGCTTGAATCCGCTCGCTTCGTGGAGTACACTCTTGGCTACAATGAAACATTGCGACGAAGGTGCTATGATGTCGGCCTCCTCGTCCAGGCGTTCATCCGTCCTCGCAACTCCTTCCAGTCGCCGATAGGGGAACGCAATAACGTTAGTGGGATCTTCTTCGATTCCATCCGAAGAAGCTTTCCGCTCAGCGATAGCCTCTGACTCCATAATCGAACGTAGTTCTCTTGCGTTGCGTTTAGCCTGCTCAGCCTGCCAATCGCTGAGTATCTTGGGGTCCAGAAGATTCAAAGCTCTACCTCGTTTTCTTCCCCCGCTAGGCGCTTGTGAGACTCCTGGTTTAGATGCAACAGACGATGACGCACGTCTGATAGCACTGGGCGATGCCGACGGATTCTCCTTCTTGGCCTCCCGCCTAGAGAGTGCGACGTCGAGTCCGGCACTATGAACCTTTTCATCGCTGGTGAGAATCTTGCATCCTATCAATCCGATCTTGCCATGTCCATCTGTAGAATGATCGGCTGTGCGACTTCTAGTTGGAGTGTTGTGTAGAGCTTCAATGGCTTGCATTTGCTCTTCGAACCATCCCTCCTCGAAGGAGGTTTCTGCTGAGAGGAAAATCAACCACTGGCCTCTGTATGTGTCCACACCAAGCCACGCTTATGTAAGCGAATCTAGATGATCATCTATATTGCTAGTGGAACCTATGCACGCACCGTGCTCGAGCTGCACCCAGATTGCAAGCGGCACCGAATGCTTCTCCTCCTGACTGCGTACACGAGTAGACAATTAGCTTAAATGCAGCAAAAACAATATTTAAAAATTATAAAAATGAAATAATATAATAAATTAAAAGAATAATAAAACATGATCATGTAAATAGGAAAGCTGAGACTATACCGTGTAGCAGGAATCACCAGTGCTGGTGGAGACAGAGGGGAGGGCGAGAAGGCGGAGGTAGGTGAGGTCACGTAGGCGCAGTTCGTACTGGAACTCAGACAGGAGCTTCTTGAGGGCATACACCTCCCACTGCTGCTGCGGCTGCAGCGACGGCAGCGCCCGCGGCTGGGAGGACGGCACGGTGGCCGATGATGACGAGAACAGTTGGCGCGCGGTCTCCTCGTTCAAGATCGGCAGTCGCGCGGGGTCCACCACCAGCAGCACCTCCACCGGCATGACCGTCTCCTCTTGAAGATTGCCTTCAGTGCGTGCAGCGCGAGCGCGCTGCGCGGCCGTAGCAGACTGCTGTGGTTGCAGGACAGGTCCAGCTGAAGAAGATGGCCCGGCCGGGTCGTGTACGAGATGAGGGAAGTAGGTGGCATTGATGAAGGCGAGTAGTCGCGCGACGTTGGCTGTGATGTTGGGATTGAAGGAGAGAAGCGGCACCACGATGGACGCCTGGAAGCGCTCTACGCGGGGCGGGCCGCGGGTGGGCACAGGCGTGCGCGAGGCGGCGGGCGAGGGGATTGGCGGTTGTAGGACCTGATTAAGCGAGCATGATTCGTTGGTGTTGGCAGCGCCCGCCGTTGCCGCAGCGGCGTGTGGTCGGGAGGAAGATGCGCCACCACCACTTGTGGGGATGGGCAAAGATGGAGATGCGGCGGAAGAAGAAGATGAGGAGGAAGGGTCGCGTCGGGGGTGGTTGGGAAAGATGGCGTTCACTCGGTTCCCGCCGGTTCCGGAGGAGGGCTCGATCGGGGCGGCCGGGAGGAAGAAGTAGAGGAGGGCCGTCACGGCGAGGAACAGCAGGACCAGCGACGCCACCCGCACATACACCCGCACCACCTGCGCGACCCTCGTCTGCGCCATGTTCTCTAATACCTATCTACCCCCTGCTCGCACCAGGCTCTGTGGTGGGCCGCCTGTCCACACCAAGGCGCAGACCACTTCACGTCCGGGTCTGTAGGCGATACTTCCGGACACGTCGCAGCACTAGAGATTTCGCTGCTCTCTTAGTCGAAGCAATTTTCCCTTGCTAAATTATTGGAATGCCAAGTATGCAGGCACAGGAAGCGTACCGTTGAGGTGTAGAGGATAGTGTACTTGTATTAAGGTACCCGAAAGACAATAACAATTGCTGTAATATTATCGGCAACACGTCCCTTGCCCAGGCCTTTGATCCATTTCCGCTCGGCTCTCTCGATCAGTGCGGATGCGATCGCCTATATGAACGAGAGGGTGTTACAACACCTGCTCAATCTCAGACTGTTGTAAGTCAAGGTACCTGGGGATCCTTTGAGTCCTTGATGAGAGAGGCAACGAGTCGAGTTACTTCTCTTGTGTTCAACACATCCCATAGACCATCACAGGCAATTACCAACATGTCCTTGTCCCTTCAGTCACAAGACAATGAGTCAAATGACTCATGCCATTATTGCACCGTCCATAAAGATACCTGATTGTAGCGTTGTAGCAGTCCGGTGTACCAACGACTCCATATTTACTCAGAACCGCGTGACCTAGTGCCCTTGTCATGGCCAGACCTGATGTGAATTAGATGCCCACTCTTGGGGTGAAAGGAGAACCAAGTAGTACCAGAGCGATGAGCATCATCCTCACTCGGGTAAACCATTTGATCCTTACTTATCTGCCCCTTCTCTGCCCATATCCTGGCAGCTTCTCTTCGGTTCGATGCCTTGTGCTCGGTCGTGGTGATGATCTCCAGCATCCTGATGGTGGAGATGGGATTATTCTTCATAATTGGGATAATAAGCAGAATGGGTCAAGGATGTACTTGTCCCGCGAGGAACCGCCTGCTTCTCGGAACAGTACTGCCTTACTATCGCCCACATTTGCAATGACCTACCACACAAATCCTTAGCCTGCAAACCAGCCGGTCATCAAGTTTGATATGTACCAGATCTTGATATTTTTGAACACACAAGACTGCTGTGGTACCATACTCCTGAACACAATGCATGTGAGGACCGAGCAAAAAGAATGTGCAGTTGATTGCATAACGGCTTTCCTTACCTCTTTACATGCCTCCCCGTCCGCGCGCAGCTCCTCATCCACCTTGGCTAAACTTCGCTTCATCGCCTGCTCCAGACGCCACACTTCGGACTTGATGTCCGTTGGTGCTTTCTCCGCTCGCAGTTCTTCATAGTAACGAGGGACAAGATCACGCAGTATCTCGACTCCTCTCTGCAGCAACAGTTTCATCATTACTCGCCCGTCCCGTTTAAGCACTTGGACAGATGAAGCGCTACATACTTCGGAGGCAAAACGTCCCTTCTCACCATGCCCATCCAGCACAGCAAACATGTTGAACGGCGTCGCGCTGGCTGCAGCAGTGCTAGGAACAAGGTAAGCGTCTTGATTCTCGGGTCTGTGCCCCTGCTCCGTTCGTACGCCGAACCTGTAGCTCACCCTCACCTCGCATTCCTCATCCTTGCGATCATCCTCTTCATCGCTGCACGTATCACTCAGCCTCTGATCTTCGTCGGAGCTCTCTCCGCTGGTCGCTGCCCTGCCACCGGTGCTCTTGGTTCTTGGGCGTCCTCGCCTCCTTCTCCCGACACTTGGTCGTCCTCTTCGGGAACTCGACTTGCTGTCAGGATCACTGGTAGCAAGTTGCTCCTCAAAGGCCGTCAACAGCCGCTGACAACCCGTGAGGTTGGACTTGGGTTCCCATGTGATCTCGTCGTTCCGTTTCCACTGTATCTTGTACTCCACTCTCCCTCGCCGCTCCCTACGATCGAGTATCGACTGCACTTCGTAAATCCCGTCTTCTCCACCCGAACCAGATGAAGAGGAGGAAGGATCCGAGTCCTCACTGTCCGATTCCGGCTCGCGCTTGCTTGCCGCTTGCTTAATGGTTTTTGCCTTCAATCTAAAACAAACATGGTTGAAGATGAAGATGAGAAATGAGTTTGCACAAACTGGTTGAGCGAGATGACGCCGCACCTGGAAGACTGACGGTGCCTACCAGTAGATGCGTTAGCGATTATGCTCTGGTTCTCTTTATCCTGCTCCTCATCTCGAACTTCTTGCTCAGCCTTTTTCGAGCTCATCTTTTCGGCCTTGCTTGTCGCTATCGCCGCGGCCTCGCCGGCTGCACTGCTGGGCCGGTTCCGCCGCTTGGCCAGCCGTACCATGCTTGACATAATATATGTTTTCCCTTGTTTACCGGTTCGCTTCCCCGAGTGCTGAACAAGGACCCCTTGCAGGTGCAAACACCAACAAACGGTCATTGTTTTCCCGCCAAAATTTGGTCTTTCGCTATTTTTAACGAAACGTTTTGAAACACAACAGAAATAAAATGAAACAAATAATAAATACATTACGTTCGGCACTTGCAGTGTGCAGAGCAGAAGATACAAGGAGAAGCGGTATGGGGATAGGAGAGGGATACACGGGAGAGCTTATGCTATGGGACGCTTGACAATAAATAAGTTTCCTCTGTGATCTCGAGCGAGGCTGTTCGCGTGTGTTGGAAGAAGAAGTAGATGGGAGGAAGGAGAGTATTGACAGCGAGAATACCATAGATGACAGCTGAGGCAATGAGAAAACTCTTTCGATCGAACTTGGGCGTCTGCAGGCAAGACGCAAACCAAAAGTGTGTCAATCATCTCTCACAGGCATTGGATTAGTGAGCAGAACATACTGTATCGAACGAGGTCCACTCAAAGATCTGGGGCTCCGCGACTGATTTAAGCGAGTGGTTTGCAGCATCCATCTCAATCACGGCTGAATCAAGCGTTACGATTGGATGTGATGAGACATTGGGACGAATATCATGCAAATAATTAGCTCTGTAGGTTACCTGTAGCTGCCTTTTTCAGGTTGTCATCAGCCCGTATCAATTGCCGCAAGGGCTGTGTCCAGTTCGCGAGGATTAAGTGAGGAGCAAAGTCCGCTACCCACACCGGAACGGGTTGTCCCGGATCAAACGTCTGCAAAAGTAATGCTTGAGATCAACGCGAAAAATTCTGCTTCTGCGCTCATTCAGCTGCTTCGTACCGCTCTGGAACTCACAAGCGGCGCCACTGCACAGTGTACCTCCCTGGACAGAAACACAAACACGCGACGACAGCCATGAGTTACCAACAAATGAACTGATTATCACTATTATTAATTATTTTTCTGCAAATAAGGTAAGAAGAAACTTAATTCAGAAATAAGAATTACAAAATTAATAAAGCGGAAATAGGAGGGCTCCAAAGAGGTACCGGCCGCGTATGATGACGTCGCCAGTGAACATGAAGTCGAGGGCAACCTCGCCGTCGCGCAAGGAGAAGAGGTTGTAAGAGGAGGTCTTGGCCTTTGGGTTCGTGAGGTCGGCCACGGAGACGTTGAACCGCACAACCTCGGCAGCGCAGTTGTCCGAGTAGATGAAGATGCCGTAGGCGCCGAAAGTGGCCAGAAGGAGGAACACAAAGGCCACAATGGCCTTCATGGCATTATCATGTCGGGCGGTAAAGACCTTCTTGAAACCCAGCAGCACGGGCAGGGCCGTGACGACGATGGAGGCGATGACAAAGCCGCGGCCGTAGGGGAACGACTCAGTGCAGCCGTAGGTTGTGTAGAGGAGGAGGATGGTGAGGATGTAGAGGAAGAGGATGAAGTGGTAGAAGGAGTACGAGTGGTCGTGGAAATCAGTAAAGGTAATCAATCGCACCTTGTCCGATCCATTGCTTCGTTTCATAGGTGGCGTGTGGGCAGATGGTGGGGGTGGGGGTGGTGGTCGGCCCCTCCCCCCTCGGTTCGGGTTCTCCATCTCTACAAATCGGAAAATTAAACTCAAAAATTGAGTATATCGGTAATTTGTGATTTGTAGTTTGCTGAACACCGGTTTTGCCCTTCTTCTTGAAAAGCTGTCGTCACCGCCCCAACATGAGAGAGAAGCCGAGTCCCGATGAAGGTGTGGATGTACAGGTGCAACCTCCCCGCAGTCGCTGCGGCTTTGCCGTTACTTCTGGCGGAGACTGCATAATTCTTCACATTCCTTTCTCAGTACAGAAAACGGAACGAACTGGAATTTTCAAATTCTTCACTAACTGGACAGAATTTAAAAATGGTTGAGGCCTGCGCGTTGTGGTTGGCCACACCAACTTTTTTTAGCGTAGATTTCGACGGAGGTGCAACAGGCTGGTTACCTTACGGCTCTTGGCGAAGGCTTCAAGGTGAACTACAAGAGGTTTCGTGGGGGCGAACAAAGTAGTCTACGTTCCTTTGGCTCCCCGTCGTTCACGTCTTCATCCACGGTACCTTGCTTGCCTCGAAGCTTCTGTGGTGGCCCCTTGCCTCCTCTCCATCCTCTCTTGACTTGGAGCCGAGGTGTCAGGTTCTCGTCTCTCCTTGTTGTAGTCGTTTGAGGTAAGGAAAGAGGTCCACTACCTTGCTGGGGAGGAACTTGCGCTCGTTCCACTTTGAACGGGACTTGCACGTCATTCAAGTTCCCCAAGGCCTCTCTCGCACCTTGGACTTCCCGTCTCTCTCTTGCCCTGCAGAACGCCACACATAGACGCGTCGACTCCACAGCCCAGAGGACAACGCGAGCTCTCTCTTCACCTCAAACAAAGGACAGCCCTACTTCACACATACGCACAGAGCACGTACCTGCAGCAAGTCTTCACGACCAGAGCGCATCACTGATGACTACGGCACTGATGACCACTCTAGCGGCCATATGCACTGCTCCCGAGCAGAATGAGGAGACTGCTGTCTTTGACGCCACCGCGCGGCCGCCTTATGAGAGGGACGCTACAGGAGCGGCGCTGATGGAGAAGGCCAACGCCTTGCACGCCTATCATGACCCTCGAGAGCACCAGACGGTGAGCACGTCGACCAAGGGGTCATCGGCGGCCGACGAGGAGGACCTGAAGTCGTGCCGCTGGCGAAGGCGCGGACACGGTCTGCCCATCCACTCGCTCAACCACATCTCGAAGGAGACGGAGAACGTCGAGAAGATGATTCAATTCTACACTCGCGTGATGGGCTTCCGCAAGATCAAGCGGCCGCCATTCCCTTTCGCGGGCGCGTGGCTCTTCATGCCGCCCTCCACATCGCTTCACATCATCGAGAAGGACCCGTCCATCGACCTTCCCGAAGGGCCCTGCTCGGCGATCAAGAAAATGGGTAGCGACTGGAAGGAGTTCGTCAAGAACCCAGCATCTCTCAAGCGAGGTACATGGCTCCTTGACGTTCAATTCGCTGGTCCGGTGTGCTGACCGTTGCCTACTTTGATGACTGTGCAGCTGGCCATCACATGGCGTTCAGGACAGAGGACCTGGACGGCACCAGGGAGCTGCTGAGGGAGTACGGTATCGGGTTTGCTGAGAATGTCATACCTATCACCAACCAGCGGCAGCTCTTCTTCTTCGACCCTGATGGCAACGGGATCGAGATTTGTGAGTGTGATGTTGATCCGCCGCCGTTCGAGGACGACATCTGCAGCAGCGATGAAGATGACAGAGAAGAGGCAGGCAAGGCCGTGAGTGAGACCTCGACCTCGTATCCGAAATAACCTACCATCAATAGTGTATATAGGCCCTAGAGAGGGGAAGCATGTAGAAAAGTTGATTTGAAACCTTAGTCATTACAACACTTGATCGAACGTACGCTCGGAAAGCCCACCGCGAGCTTCAGGCATCCGCAATCCTGCCGAGAAACGTGAACGGTTTCTCCTGCATGGCACGACAGAGCAGGCAGCCTATACAGAACTCCTCCTTACCGTTGGGAGGATGATTGATCCGGAGGGTACAATCCGCTGGGCCTGTTCCGGAAAAGGAAGGTGAACCACAGCAAGGGAGGAGAATGATGAAGGAGATGATCTACCATTGCACTTGGGTGCGTTTTTGAGATACTTGGGTAGAGTCTTCCAATCAACGAATTCCACTCTTTCACCTGTCAGTGGCCCAGTTATGATCACTTTCTCTTGATCAAGGTATGATGATAGTGCTCGTACCGGCAATCTCGTGGCAGGGAGTACAAAAGTGTGCCTTACCACCACAGAAGTACGTCGCAACGCGGCAGCAGAATCGGCACTTCCACTGTCCGTTACGACCGATTAGTGTACAAAGAATGGATACATCTTAGCGCGAGCCACTTACCTCGACGTACTCTTCACCATGCTTCGCGCATACTTGCCCCGAAATATTACTGCAAGCTCCACAAATGAGCTCCGACCGGTCGAAGCCACCTCCTAAATGTTGTTACAAGACTGATCAGAATGGGACAAGGTGAAAAGACCAACACTTGCCTCGTTCTGCAGCTCCGGGGGGACCGCCGAGGTTGGCGCACTCCTTCTTGCCGCCATAGTATGGTGACCGACAGCGGTAGCACATCATAAAGGCAAAGGTGTCCATGGCGTATCTGCACAACCATCTGTTGTAATCGCCATGACAGGCTAGATGATGGAAAAGATGGTCGTACTTCTCAGGTTGCTGGTAGTATGGGCTGTTGGGGTTCACCAACGCCTCATCATTTTTCAGACCTGAAACGAAACATCATAAGGCACGACTCCGCACGTGTGGGAGTGTACCTTCAATGGCGATTAGCTCCACAGCAGCGTTTTGAACGTACTTCTCCAGTTCGATAAGTGCATTAAGTGGCTTGCGCAGTACTGGATGATCCTGCACAGAGCCATACTGCTTTAGTCTTACTGCATCGTCGCCATCCTTGCACCAGGACAGCCTACCATCCTCATATTGCAAAGCGRACAATCCRTAAACGTAAATGATATCACTGCGGTGGGCCAGCCCTCGCCCTGTAGAGAAGGTGATTCAGCATTTCGATCGCTTCTCTCTCAACAGCGTACGTACAAGTTTCTTCTTGGCACACTCGTAGTGGAAGATATGTCCACAACCGGTGAGTGCTATGCATGGCTTAGCACCGAGTCCTTCTACCCAGCAGATATTGCAGAAATCGTCCATAGTTTGTTTATCTCCTTCCACGCAATCTGGATGAATGCAGTGCAAGCACTCCTGTCCAATGAGGGCATGATTGTCAGACAAACCATAGAAACAAACCCGACCGCAATCACACGTGTGATTTACCTCCTCTAAGGCTAATCCATAACAATGATGACCACAGCCTTGACGTTTTAGGCAACGTCTGAAGAATCATAAGGTGAGATACTGCAGGTCTATTCCTTAGCATGGATGAATGCCACCCACCGTTTAATTGACTTGTGGCACTCAGGATCTCCACACCATTCATTTTCAAACATATACTCCTGGAAGAAAGACACACTCGCTTGCTCAGATGAAAGAAGGAAGTGGAAGATGGAGTGACTGGATAGCGTGCCTCAACTTCCTTGCGCTCCTCGATCCTCTCTTTGATTCGTGTGTGATGTTCTTCTTTCGCTCTCTGGTACTCAGCACTAAGGGAGAACAACCGAGTGTTGTTGAGTGTGGGCAATGGGGACGGGGAAGGCAAAGCGTACAGTTCCCTGTCGTATAACTCTAACTCCTGTTGCTCCTAGGTCTCCTTCTCGGCCTGCACCTCGCCTTGAAGTTTAATAACTCGGCGCTTACGCCAGAAGAAGAGGCCACGAGGTATACTAGGAAGTTCCTTGGCGAAGGGCTGTATGGGCGCTGGTTCCACCATGTGTCCGCCGTAGAGTTCGTCATAATCGAGTTCCTCCTTTCCCACTTTCGGAGGAGCGGGAGCATGAGCCTCCTCTTCCTCACTCGAGTCATCACTGGGATCGCTCTATCGGTAAAATCCTTCACTCACCGAGGATCTTAACTTATTCTCACTCTCGGTTTCATCGCTACTAGTATCACCATTTGTATCACTTCCGTAGCCGTCACTACTTGTATCACTTTCAGGTTCGGTTTCATCGCTACTGGTATCGGTTTCTCTTGGCGGGCTTACATTCCTTTTGTTGCGTCTTCGCAACTTTGCTTTCAAAGCCAACAGCCTCGCTAGACGGTTTCTACTGCATGACATGTAGGCGGGTGGTGAACAGATGCACACGGAAGAATAACGGATGGTCACGTACCGCTTAGGCTTTGGCTGTGCGTCAAGGTTAATCTCGACATTCACGATTGACTGCTCTTGTTGGCTGTCTTCTTCTTCGGACTCCGTCTGTTCTTCTTCTTCTTCTTCTTCAGTCTGCTGTTCCGTTATCTGCTCGTCCTCTTCTTCCTTCGATTCGGTTTGCAAAGTGATTTGGTCGGCCTCTGATAGTTCGGTTGATTCCGCACTCTCTTCTGGCTCGTCAGTGGGACATTTGCTTGGCCTACTTCCCGCATCATTGAACTGTTCACTTAGATCTGGTGCTGGTGCTGGTGCTGGTGCTTCGCCTTCCTGCTGCTCTTCCGGTTCGATGCCTTGCAAGAACTCGTTAATCACATTCGCGCTTCCACTCAGTACGTTCTCAGCAATAGCCTCAGGTTCGTCCACTATCTTCTCCTTGCCTTTCTCCGCCGCTGTTGCAGTTTCCTGAATTCTCCGTAGTACTTGCTCTTTCTTCACTGGTATATCACAGATGATGCAGTGCTTGAAGCGTCCGTACTGCTGGTATTGCTGGCACGTATAGCCTAGGGTACATCAAGATCAATGAGATCGGATAACATTCAACATTCTATTGACTGCTGGCTCGTACCTGCGTGATATGGGACGCACTTACATCCCGAGCAAAAGATAGTGTCGCACACGCGGCACCTGAACCTGTACTCGTGGTAGTGAGCGAGAGCCGGGCCAACGATTGGCTTTCCGTCGTCGTTCTTAACTGGCAGTGTTATCTCCTCCTACATCACACAGTGCATCGATATGAGTACACGCTCAGGGCCTTGATCGCGTAACATCTATTACCTCTGAAGGCTGCAGTCGCTCATAGGCAACACCACACGTGAAGCTTGGACACGTGATGAAGCATTCGTTTGACTCAATGAACACTCTGAAAGGCAATGATCGGTAAGTTGTGCCATAAGAACTTTTGCCCTTATCGCAACAAGAAGTACCGCAGTGACTCGCTAAGCTTGGATGGAAGCTTGTTTGACTGGAGATGCTGGGTGTTGAAGTGCGCAGCTATGAAAGAGGGTGGAGAGAGGGAACTGGCTTCTGAATTGCCAAATGCTGTGAGGTCTGGAGAGAAAGTGTTTCAATCGTGAGATGCGCACAAGCGCTTGTGAATGCACATCAGTACCTTTCTTGAGGTCATCGAGAGAAACGATGCAGCCACAACTTGCCAAGGGGCAGTTGATATCCCTCTTGAGTCTTGATCCAGAATGCTTCAGTTCGCCTTCCACTACCTCCTTTTCTTTGCCCTTTTCTTCGTTCTCATTGTCCAAGGGTTGGCCAGCTTCTGATGACGATGGCTTCGCGTCCTTTTCTTCCATCTTCTTGAGTTCGGTTTGTAGGTTTGTAGATATTGGTACAGACACTCCACACAGTAGCCATGGCCGCACAGTTCCAGCATATAGAAGGCCTTTGAAGTTGTCACACATGAGAATGCAACATGTTAGCATGGTTGTGTTTCTTCATCATCGGTGTCGTAGTACCTTGCCTCCTACGAAGAACTCGCGTTCGCAGATGAGGCACATGTCCTTCACTTCCTCTGCTGCATCAGATTTGGCATCAGTAGGCGCAGGCATCTTCTGAGCAAGGAAGCTATTCACCAACGCCATCTCGTCGTCCTCCGCTCCAGGCACCTGCACACCGAAAGCTTTAAGTTAGATCCCAGCAGGGCAATACAGGTAGTGCTTGTCGGCCAGGTGAGAGCACCGGTACAGCTGGAGGAGGAGCGGTAGTTGCAGTTGTGGTGTTCTGCGCAGTAGGCGCCGTTGTAGCCGTGTCTGCAGCGGCTGTTGGTGCGGTGCCCATGGTAGTGGTGGCATTCGTCTCAGTACGCTTAAGGGAGGAGAGGGTGAGGTTGGAGTAGGAATGGAGCTTCTTAGCGCGTCGGCCGGAAGCCTTGATGTGCTTCAGATGTGGCGGCTTGAGGTCCTTGTGCACCTGCCCCTCCATCTCACTCTTCTCTGCATCGTTCTTACTTCTCTTTGTGTCCGCATTCCGACCACCATCATGAGAGAGCCGCAGGGGAAGCTCTCCCGGCGCACCGTGCGGTTGTGCGTTGCCCATTGTCCGCCAAGTCAGTGCCTGCCAGGATAGTCAACTTGGCATTCATACTTTTTTGTTGTGAAAGTTGTTAAAAATATTAAAAAGAGATTTAATAACCTTGAGCCTAGCACTAGCACAACGAAGCTGAGGGAACGTACCCCTTGTCTTCACTTGCCTCGGCAGCAGAGCGCAGGGTGAGGTTGGGCAGCGTTGTTTCCGTCTCGGCCGACCTCCCTCTCCAAGCGGTATACAACGGCCAATGAACGATGCCGCCTGTACCAAAAAGGGAATTGCCTTTCACTGAAGTGAACATAAAGGAAGGGTAACGAAAAGGTAAGCTGATCAACGATCCAGTCCATTCCATTTCACTCAGGCGGTACAGAGAGACTGGAAGCCGGGAGGAAGGAAGGGAAGCCGGCGCCGCCGCCAAGCTCGACCATCGCTATATTGGCCTCGCCGCAGGGCACGTAGGCAGTTGCTTGCTCTTGGGCGTCGGATTCCGTAGCGCTTTCGAGATCGGGCACAGCGTCCTCATCTTGCCAGTAGGTCTCCGAGTAGTTCAGCAGGATTTGCTTGCCCTAAAGGGAAGCGAGCACGCTCAGCAAATCAGAGATAAGGTGGGTACAACAGTATACGCACCTTAGGGATGAACTCGGTAGCTGTGATGATGGCCTGTTCTGCTCCACGATCAAAGAAGCACTGCAACTCGGCATTCGCATATCGCGCCGAGTGGTTGATCATGCCTGGTGATCAGGTCAGGACGACACTAAATCAAATTAAGCACTTAATAAATGAACCTCCAAGATTTCGGTAGTGCGTTGCATCAAGTATGATCCCTTCTACGCCCGAAACAACAGAGTATGCTCGATCCTCAACTTTCCCTGCATTCATTCATTCATTAGATAAGAGGAACCCTTCGTGGTTTATGTAATGAGGATAGACAATACCTTCTGCACTCAAGCGTCCTCCATAACGACAGATGTAACTGCCTGGCTCAAAGTCCTTTCCTGCGAACACACCATGGCCAACACCCTCATCGATTTCGGCGAGTATAAGGTCCTCATCACCAGTGCTTTCCTGAATGGCTTTCATGTATTTCTTCCTGTAACACAAGTCAGCCTCGAACAACAAGACGCGCGGAGAAGAAAGAGACCTGAATTCGACGTCCTTCTCTCCTACAGAGAAGCCGCTGAACATCACTTCCTCGATATACTTGTGACCGCACACAGGAAGTGGGCAGAACTGAATCTTGAATCGCTCCTCCATCTGAGAAACAGGCCATCGCACTACACGGTTCTCTGCCTTATCGAATACCATGATCGATCGTGGAATGAAGTGAGAAGGCACACGGGGAACAATGCCAAGCATCCGTGCATAGTCTGGTGCAGCCCAAAGAGGTGGCATGTTAGAGACCATCTTGTCGTTAGAGAACGTAGCTGGTACCAAGCGGATTCGCATTGAACTCGTCCGTTACATCAATGTCTGCATTGAAATCAATCAGCAGCATCAGCAGTATGTCTCTGCTTTCCATGAATATGCTGTAGTGGAGCGGCGTGAATCCTGAAGGCAAGAAGCATCATGAGCTCTCTACGGGCAAATAACAGCTTACTCTGCAGATTCACTGGCATCTACCCGTGATGATGTCCCTTCTGTTAAGGTCGATAGGCACACCCTTGCTCCTAGACTCACGGATGATCATGCGCACGAGATCAGGCTTTCTTGTCATCACGGCGTAGTGTAGAATGGACTTGTTGTTCTCTTCCAACGGTTCATGTGGGCGAAGAGATATTTCCTTTTGCACTTGCACGTACACTGCTTCCATGTCCCCAGCCAGCACGACTTGCTGCAGTGTGGTTTGGAACTCTCCGGAAGTCTGCCGATCAAAAAAGAATACCGAAATAAATTATAACAAATGTTGAAAATATTTAGCTATGGATACTGCCTTACCTCTTTGGCCACCGTGCGTGCTTTCTTAGAAAATCGCCTGCCGGCTTTCTCATCGAATTTCATTCGTCGGAGGTAGTGCGTCTACAAATTGCCGAAAGATAATCAGCATGATTAAGATGCAGTTCGGAATCAACATACCCTCCATGGCACAGGTGTTGGTCGATTCACGGCGAGGGGGCTGTCTCGTCCGTAATCGCGTTCGAATCGTCGGAACCAGCCGGCCTCGTCCCAATCGTCCGCCTGCGCTCTCGAACCCGACACCTCCATCTTGTTTCTGCCCTCTCCCTGATAAATTCGTGAAATATCCGAAAGTTTTTAGGGCGGAATGATTGAAATTTCCGACGCAATCCAATGATCCGCTAGAGCGTCACTCCAGCTGGCGCTACGCTGGTGGTCTCGCTGGGGCACTACAAAATGGGCCGTACTTCTTCTCTCGTCTCTTTTCTGCAGTTGTACCTCGACACAGCACACACCAGACTCCTTTTCCTCTCACCTCACACTACACAATGTCTCACATCAAGGTCGGTATTAACGGATTCGGCAGGATCGGTCGTCTCGTTTTCCGCGCGGCTGTGGAGAGCGGCAAGGTTGATGTGGTTGCCATCAACGAGCCCTTCATGACGGTCGACTACATGGTGTACAACCTCAAGTACGACTCTGTCCACGGCGCCTTCCACGGTGAGGCCCACGAGAAGGACAAGCAGACCCTCGTCGTCAACGGCAAGGAAATCAAGGTCTTCTCCGAGAAGGACCCCGCCGCCATCCCGTGGGCTTCCGCTGGTGCTGAGTACATCGTCGAGTCCAGCGGTGTCTTCACCGATGCCGACAAGGCCGGCCTCCACCTCAAGGGCGGCGCCAAGAAGGTCATCATCTCTGCCCCCTCCAACAACGGTAGCGTTACACCCCCTTATTTTCCCTTCCCCTCTTCCCCTTCTTCTGTCAACACTACGATCTCTCCTAGTAGTGTTTCATTGGGTCCATTTGTGTGTCTTTCTTCTCTTTCCCCACTACGATCTGTGTGATTGATGGTGATGATGGGTGACCCGACTCACCGGCGATCGCCTTTTTTTTTTCCTCCACACAGCCCCTACGTTCGTGATGGGCTGCAATGAGGCCGCCTACAAGCCCGAGTACCACGTCATCTCGAATGCCTCGTGCACGACCAACTGCCTGGCGCCCCTGGCCAAGGTCATCAACGACACCTTCGGCATTGAGGAGGGTCTCATGACCACCATTCACGCCATCACGGCCACCCAGAAGACAGTCGATGCTCCCGCCTCCAAGGACTGGAGGAGCGGTCGTGCTGGTATGACCAACATCATCCCCGCCACCACTGGTGCCGCCAAGGCCGTCGGTCTCGTGCTTCCCGAGCTCAACGGCAAGCTCACTGGCATGGCCTTCCGCGTGCCCACCATCGATGTCTCCGTCGTTGATCTCACCTGCCGCCTGAAGAAGGAGGCCACCTACGATGAGATCAAGGCCGCCATCAGGGCCGCTGCCAGCGGTCCCCTCAAGGGCATCTTGGCCTACACTGAGGATGAGGTCGTCTCTTCGGATTTCATCCACTCGTCGGTCTCCTCCACCTTCGACGCCAAGGCTGGTATTGCTCTCAGCAAGACCTTTGTCAAGCTGGTCGCCTGGTACGACAACGAGTGGGGCTACTCCAACCGTGTGCTCGACCTCATCGTCTACATCCACGGCAAGCAGTAAGCTTGGTTACTATCTCAATCTTTTTGTGTAGAAAGTTCCAGCCGGAAGGGTGAGGCACCCTCCTCTCTCAATGAACGACACCGTTCATCATCATCATCACTTGTGCCTCGCGTGTTTTTTGTCATTTCGGCCACCACATCGCAATCGAAATTGGCGCGAAAACGCGTTCTCAAAATTGAAATGTCAAACAAAAGATTTATGTAAGTCACCGCAGTAATTCAGTACGTGCGCTGAAGATGGAGGAGAACGCAGCTGCAGACATAAGTGCGCTGGAGAAGGTCTACTTTGGGTCGGTAGAGGCGACCTTTGTCGTCACAGAGGGCAAATCGTTCGCATACCGTCCAGGGCACTCGTTCCGGGAGGGCGACCTACATGACCCTGACCTCGTGCAACTCTCTCGCGCTCGCCTGCAGCCTGCCGCCTTCTTGGGGGCCGACCACGCCAACCTCATCCTACCGGCCATACCCGCTGTCGACCTTCTCCCCGTCACTTCCGACCAAGGTTCTGTTCCCCTTTTCATCACCTTTGTCATCAAGACCCTCACCGTGTGGTCCACAGAAGAGGCGCCCCTCTCGTTGCCAAAGCTGTTCCATCGACCACTGCTAAAGAGCAAGGCTTTGCCTCCCGCGGCGAGGGGAGTGCAAAGTGGACGCCGTTCGGCACTCATCAAGACCGAGGGCACGTGGTACCGTCTCAAAGGTAGGAAGGGTGTATGTTGATGTTCGTCTATCTCATCAAAGCAAATGCTCTCTTCTTACTTCAGGATGTGGTGACCTTTATGATGGGTTCCCGGTGCGCAGAGTGGCTGATCGAACCGATGATTGTGTCGAGATTCGTGTGCGTTGATAGTCTAAATGCTATGCTGCTTGGAAGCTGACTGGGGATGGGTGTGGTAGGGCTGCACCTTCACTCACACAGCCAGTCGGGAGTTGTACATGTTTAACTTGATCAATGACCTTCTCCGAAAGCATAGCATGCCAATATCCAATGTGCCCATAGGTATGTGCTGGATTTACATCGTTGGGCTATGAAGATCTTACGCGTTCCGTCTCACATTAGGGTGGTTTGAGTACGCTACTCATGGAGATTCTTTTCCAGCTGTTAAGCGCTGTTGTGCCTTATATGAAACCAAAGGCGAACGCCGTCTAGGTAATCATGCTCGAGCTCCACTTGCACTCGTAATGTACAACCTGACGTCATGTACAGGCGATCACGTGCTAGTAGGTTTAGAGAATGCACTGCCTCTACTATTGCAGAATGGGCTGAATGTGGAATTGCTCCTAGATCAGTTCGAAGAACCAAGGTCCTTGCCCAGAAGAGTTAACTCCATCTAGGGGACTACTTGTAATTCTTGACGGCAGGAAGCAAACAGACGGACCTGTGGCTTCAGTGGTTGAAACTTGGACGTGTGCCCTGACCGATTGCGAAACGGGACACTTCGTTGATTTCTACACATTCGAGCTTGATGAAAAAGCACCAATTGATGTAAGCATTCATTCCGTTCTATAGTTTGTTGGATGTGTTTTAAGAGTTTAATCTAACAGCTTACCAAGTCCGGCCTCAGCATTCCGGATGAGTTTGTGGCGATTTGGAGGGAGTCGGTTGCTCAACTTGAACAAGAATTACCCAAGAAGAAAGAAGCAGGAGTGGGCTCCCTACTTGCCTACCTCTATTGGAGGTATCCTTTTCTCGACGTCTGTTTGGTCATCCAGTGCTCATGCTCGTATGATCAGATTAGGTAGGGAGGCTGGGTCTATCCAGCGACTATTGCGCAAGAACGATATCAGTTGGGGCACGTATGTGGATCCTCTGGGCACTCACTGCAATGCACATCCCAATAACTTTGTTCTATTGCCCGAGGTACATGTGTGCTGCCTGTTCTATGACTTTCGCTCACATTCTCCTGCGTAGGGCGAGTCTGAGCAACACTTTCTAGCTCCGATGGACTTTGATATGGCCTTCACTCGCAAAACATTCAATCAGTACATATGCTTGACCATCACATGTGACGCACCAAATCAACTTATGATATATCGCACATTCAGGGATGACGCACAGTTTCAAGAATGGACAACGCTTGAAGACCGGGCACTCAAAATGGCTCTGGCCGGTGATGAGAATCTGTCCAGTGGCATGACTGGCGTAGCTTGCTTAGATCCCAATTTCACCATCCTAAAGTGGGCCCTCAGGTGAGCTGTGCCTTTAGCATTCTTATGCATTCAATTAACCCGCTTCCCTGCCTCTTCTTCGTACGAAGAGACACGATGGTGCTCGGCTTCATATCAGGTTACGACGGAGCAGACGATGCACATCCGTTCGTACCGGAGCTCTCCTCTGCTGCGCACGCCCTCATCCGGCTCGCTCTGATCCTCACCACCAACGCTTTGGCCTGATGTGTTTGTATCTTTCTGTCGAAATTTCTTGGGTTCTCCGCCCAAGTGATGATAAAAGTTGTTGTCCATTCCGCCTTTCCAGGACAACGGGCACAGAGACAGAAAAGAAAGAAGGAGAGCGAAGACGAAAGAGCCAAAAAGAACGAAGAGAAGATGGCGCACCTGCAGTACTACTCCTACAAGGGCGTTGGTGTACGCAACCTTGCCCGGTATTCCTACTCCCAGGCCGTCCGCATAGGAAGCCGCATAGAGTGCGCAGGTCAAGGTACAATCTGAATGACCCAAAATCTCGTTTTCCGCTCAATCGCGAATTCTAATCTCTCACTATGAACAGGCGGATGGGACCCGGAGACTGGCGAGTATCCTGACACATTGCGCGGACAAATCGAGCAGGCATTCAAGAATGTGGAGCTGGCGTTGAAGGAAGCCGGTAGCAAGGGGTGGGAGAACGTGTACCGAATCAAATCCTACCACGTAACGCTCGATGACGAGGTGGTGGCGCTCATGGTCGAGCAGATGAAAAAGTGGATGCCACGACACCAGCCCATCTGGACCTGCGTTGGGGTTTCTCAGCTTGCTGAAAAGTCCATGCTGGTTGAGATTGAGGTGGTCGCTGAGCTTTCCTAAACATGTTTTCAAAACAATTTTGATCTTTTAAAATAATTTGAAACATATTACGAATATTTCCTCTTGTTTTTGATTTTTCACTCTTTTCCTTTTAAAAAGGAAATATTAAGTAGTTGGCGGCGATGGAGGGCCAACAAGGCAGAGGGGAGGCACCAGACCCCCTCTCCTCCATGTCCGTGCTCGAACAAGCCCTTATGGAGATTGGAGAGGACCCGCGGCACGGCGGCAGCGGAGAGCGCG
>CDEZ01020340.1:0-30231 GCA_000826365.1 Acanthamoeba royreba
CTGCCCCTTCCTGGAGATGGTCAGTACAAACCGATCGTCACTCGATACCCTGATCCTGCACGTATTGGACTTCCGGATACGGCCAAGGGAATCACTTGGACAAACAGATTCACCGGTTCGTGCCCCGCCTTTCCGCCCCTCCTAATCTCTATTCTCTACTGTGATCGAGTACTCTGAAGTGTAGGCCTGAGCGTTTGTCGTGACTGACCAGTGACAATTGTCATTTACCCTACGCAGAGTTCAACTTCCAGGTCCGTCCTGATGGTAGCTTGAACATTTTCATGGGTGGCAGCAGCGCACCCAACGGCGCAGCCTATCAGTACGGTGTTAACATCAACGGCGGCGTCAAGCTGGTTCCCTACCGGTGGCACCATGTGGCCTTCACGATCGAGCAGATCGCTAACGCCAGCAGCCCTCGTGCCGTCCGTATCTTCCTGGATGGCGTGCGGATTGCCGGTGGCGCTTGGTCGACGAACACCCAGTTCTATGTGAGGCAGCAGCTGCAGAACACCGATCCGATCGAACTGGGTCGATACCAGAATCCTGCCATTCAGCTCTTCAACGGTTGGATGGACGAGATCCGATTCTGGAACATTACTCGCTCAGAGCAGGACATCGCTAACAACCGATTCACTGTCTATCCGAGTACGACCCAGTTTGTTCTTCTGCTGCTATGGAGCTTCTCGCTTGACGTACTGTTATCTCCACAGGCAACACTCCCAACTTGCAGGCCTACTACCGTGCCAATGAGGGAACGGGATTCACTCTCGCATCAGTGGCCGGCTCCTACGAGGGTGCTCTCAACCGCGGCACCTTCTGGGACGTTTCCGGAGTGCAGGGACTGCCTCAATCAGTGGAGGTCCCGCAGTCCACTCCTACGCTTATCGAGCTCTTCGGTTCCGATACCACCTACCGCCCGATCACTTACGTCATTGCCTCACTCCCCACTCGCGGTAAGCTCTTCTACGCCAAGACTATGCAAAAGGTCGGCTCCCAGATCACCACGGTCAATGCCACGCTGGCCAGCTGGTATCTGTTTTATCAGAGCACTGGGCCTCTCGATTCCGCCTACGACAATTTCACTTTCTTCGTGACAAACGACAACAACCAGAGGTCACAACCGGCCAACGTGGATGTCTTCCTCACACCCGTCCTGGGTTGCGATAAAGTCTTCGGATCGGGTCTTGTCGAGGATTCGTGCGGTCAGTGCGGCGGCAACAACACCTGCGTGGGATGCGATGGCGTGCCCGGTTCTGGCAAGGTCGTCGATGCCTGCGGCGTGTGCGACGGCAGGAACAGGACTTGCTTCTGTCTCGAGGATGAAGGTTCGAGATTCCTTCTCCGTGGCGTTGTTGTTTGTTGTGCATCTGAGCAGGAAGGTGTATACAGGTGGATACAGGGGCTTCAATCAGTCGGAACTCGATAAGGTGCTTCTTCTCTACGAGATTGAGCAGTCGATTGCATCACTGGAGGAAGTTGACGCCAAGCTGGGTGTAATCTACGATGAACTCGTCGCCTCTGATCCCGAGACACTCGACCTCGGAGACTACATTAGCGAGCTCCGCCAGTGGTCCGGTCAGTGCTTCGATGACTTCTGCACAAACCTGGAGGATATGTTTAGCCAGCTCAGTATCAACGCTACCGAGCCCATCACTAGACCAGTTTGCGGCTTCAGCAGCGACTGATCTCCCGATCAGACCGTCATCGTCGCCAATCAACCTATACATAATCGACCACCAGTCAACACTCTCACTTGAGAGAATCAGAGGAGAGGGAGGGGAAGATCTCGGCCCACCTACCGAAGGCGTAGGAGGAAAGGCGCGGATTACAAAGAATAGGGCGATCTTAGACGAACAACTGCAATAAAACCTAACACTGCGCCAGATCAGGCATTTGCTACATGGGCCGTACTCGTTGTCACGTCTGTTCTCAGCCTCCTTGCTCTGTCATACTTCACATATTTTAATTTCTCTAAATATTTCTTTTAATTAAATATTCTATCATACTTCACATATTTTAATTTCTCTAAATATTTTCGTCACAGGAAAATGGAAATTATTTATTTTTTCTTCGAGTAGTGCTAGTGATGGTGGCGCGGGAGGAGGTGGCAGGATTGGTGCTGGAATGGCTCCAGCGGGAGGAACTCAAGGAAACTGTGGCAACCTTCACCCGCGAGGCCCGACCTCTCCTACGCCGCCTCAGCACACCAGCTGTATGTGACAACACCAGCATCTTTTTCTTTCATTTTCAAAAAAAAAGGAGAATATTGCCAGTATTTAAAATAAAATGGTCTACATTTTTTGAAATGTGATTTTTTGAAAAGAGAAAAAAATTACTAAATGACTTTGTGTTGTGTATTCAGGACCGCAAGATCAAGGATCTGGGCGCAGTGCTCAGTGCGTATGTGGTGATGGTACAGAAGAAGCAGCAGAAGCGCATGCTGAAGCAGGAGCTGATGAACCGGTACCCGCATGTCGTACGTCTTCTTTCCTTCCGGACGTCAGGAAATTGTGTGATGAATGTGGATATCATCGGAAATGTGCAAGTGTAACACACATTGGATTGTACTCGCACAGACGGCCAGGTCGTTCGGTTCGTTGCTGACATTACTCGAGGATTATGAGGCCGTGTGCACGTCTTCTGCCTCTCCAACAACGAAACTGGGTACTCCCGCCGAATGGCTGTCTTCAATCCCTGATCAGCAGCTGATCTGTAATGACGACATGGAATTCATTGTGCAGGTGCTCAGGTTCCACTTGCTAGCATGGTCCCGATTTTGTCTCCCGCAGTTACACCGACTCAGCCTTTAGCATCGGGCTCCTCGGCGTCTGCTCCGCCTGGTTTCGTCCCTGTTCCGGGTGCTGTTGGCGTTCTGCCCGTTGGGTTGCCACGTGTGGCAACTCTAGGCCCTGATGTGCAACGTAGGGGAAGAGGACGCAAACCCAGGCAGGGTTCTCTTCCGCCAGCTCCCTTGGTGCCTCTTCTGCCTACTGGTGGTAACCCACCACTCCCTCGCAATGTCCCACAACCAGCGGTCACCCCCACCTTGCCAATTGCAGTCCCACGACCATCAGTGCCACTGACGGCAAGCGTGGCACAAATACAGTCACCCAGCCCGATAGTTCCGCAGCCTCTTACGTCGCCGCCTTCAGCAGGTTCAACATCTGCTATTTCTCATCCTTCGCCTCCGGTGATTCCTCTTACTGCATCGCCGCTGGCACCACTTAGTGCTGCTTCCGCATCAGCCGTCTCGACAACCGCCACATCACCTTCTGCAAGTGCAGCACCTGCTCCTATGCCATTGTCGAAAGCTTTCTCGCCTTCAAAGCGTAAGCAGTCCACGCCACGTAAGCGTAAAATTGATGATTTAACCGTTGAAAACGAGAACACCGTGAAGGCTTCACGGACTGCCGCTCGCCCAACTCCAGGGACCGCTCCCATTTCGGTCACATCCAACGCGATGAGACCCGCTCCGATAGCTCCATCGTCTTCCTGCACTTTAGATAGCAACGTCCGGGTACATCAAGTTACTTGATGGAAACGAAAGCTTGACTAATCCGCTCACAATAGCAGGAGGAACATGAAGGTGAATTGGTATTGGATGACAGCTTCTTCGAGATGCTGCTGAACTCAGACCTGCCTGAAAAGTTGGCTGAGCAAATCAACAAAAACCTGCTCAGTGAGATTGAACAACAACAAGCCGAAGAAGAGAAGAAGGAAGAAGAGCGCCGAAGGGAAGCCGAAGCGGCCGCCCAGGCAGAACGAGACAAAATGCAACAGGAAAAGGCCCTTCCAGTGGAGAAGATCGTAGAGATTGTGGAAGCCATCACTCACGAACCAGCTTTCGAAGCCCTCTTCTCACAGCTCGGTACGCAGCTGAGGTTCCACAATTACTGCGTTGCTTACCTTTGTTTGACAATTGCACATAGAAACGGAAGACCTCGACGAAGAGGGTGAAGAGGAGTCCCTCGACAACCAATACGAGAACCTACTTGACAGCAGTGATGATGAGGAGCTATCTTCTTCAGAGGATGAAGGCGACAAGAAGAACCAGACACATCCACCGCCAAGCAGAATGGATGCTCAGGACGGATCAAACTCACAGTCTTCTACATTGCCACCTAAAGAGACGGGCCCAGAAGCAGAAAGCACTCCAGGAGGTCCAGCAGCGCCTCCACCGGCAAGCGTTGTGCCAGATGAATCCACCGAGCTCGAGGTAGAGATTCCCATCCCTGAGCTTCTAACTTTGTGACCTTACGTATTGTCTCTATTTCTCCACAGGAGCAAGCGGCGGCGAAGCTGGCCAAACTCGACTTGGACGCCTTTCTCAACACTCTGCATGGACCAAGACCCTCATCATGATCACCACCCAGCCAACACCTGGTAGGCACATTGCTCAAATTCCCTTTTATTCGTGCAAGAAATGCTAAACCTCATTTGCCTCTTTATTTGTTGTTTTTGTTTTCATGTTCTCCACGCAGGAAGAGACCCTAGAGTGCTGCTTTACCCCAGAAAAAGGTGCAGCATCCGTTTATTCTTTTTCACAAAATAAAGATTTACTCCTATTTACGTGTTATTGATATTTTCAAACTGCCAAGAAAATAAATAAAATAAAATAAATGTGGTGTGGGCTAGGGCGGTACGTGGTGGCCAGGCGGGACATCGGGCGTGGAGAAGTGCTGACGGCACCCACGCGGGCCTGGGCAGCCGTATCGGCCATCACGCACAGGCCATTCCTCTTCCCATCACCAGCCTCTATTGACGACCGCGAACCAGGCGCCGACCAAGGTGGTCCACTCTTGTGCGCGAGCTGTCGTTTGGCAGTCGTGCCATTATTATCAGAGCAATTGTACATGCCTTGCATATACTTGTTTGTGGTCACAAGTGAACATCGGCTGATCTGGTTGCTGTCAATCAACTATCAGCAGAGCGGGCCTGCGCTGTGATCGGTGCGAGCAGTTCTGGTTCTGCTCGCCGAACTGTCAGCAACGTTACACCGGAGCGGTGCACAACTTTGCAGAGTGCGACTTCTGGAACTTTGTTGTTCATGACGAAGCTAGCCATCAGCGCTTCAACCAGCATTTGACGAAGCTGCAGGCCACTCTCGCTCGCTTGCTAGTGCATCTTATTGCACTCAAGCACGCTGAGCTTGCTCAATCCAATCAAGGACGTTCATTCAGTGCGGAAGGTGAGTCGGCTCACCAAGGAGAGGTTTGCAGAGAAGCATGCGGCACGTTATCTGATGATCCTGCCGCAAGGGCCACCTTTCGAGACTTCGAGAAGCTTGTGTCTAATGAGGATACCATTCGGGAGAATTACCCCAAGCTCTACAGTAAGTTCGAGGGTATAGCCAGTTTCATCAGCTCTACTTTCAGTTCTATCGAACAGCGTGGCCGCTCCACTTCATCAGACTGGATGACTAGGTGGTCGAGTTCTCTTCCATCTACGAGTGAGATGGTTCAATGGTTATGCAAGATTCAGGTAAGGTCACTATCAACCACTGCACTCAAGCCTCATCGTGTTCAATACAAACAGTGTAACGCGTTTGAGATCACGCACAATAAGGCTCGATGCGGAGTAGGTGTCTATCCCGAGCTTGCCGTCTTCAACCACTCATGCCAAGCCAACGCACTCCTCATGAAGGCTGGCGCTGCACCACAACCATCACAGAAAGATGATCACGGCAACTCCTTTGTACAGCTGGGCGTCAAGCAGCTCATTGCTCTTGCTGACATTCCAGAGGGCTGTGAAGTTAGTATATGCTACACCCATCCAAAGGTCACCACAATTCCCTGTCACGTAGGCCTTAGCTTTAAAACTCATTGTTGCGTGTGTGCGCAGATGTCTACAGAGGAACGCAGAACTCAGTTGTGGCAGAATTGGTTCTTCTGGTGTGATTGTCCGTCGTGTTCTGATCCCTCCGGATATGAGGAGTACACAACACTTTCAGCTATCTTCGCCTTCGCTCTCGCTAACTTAATGAGTACTTATAGAGACCGATATGCAGCAAGATATTTGTGTCCAGTGAAGGGTTGTGGTGGAAGCAAGTATGCCACCCCGCCGCTCAGATTGCTCCTTCCTCATTGATGCGGTACTGATCTTAACCTCTTAAGGCTGCCAGTTCCGGCAGTGTCTGCAATGGAAGATGAAAATCAAGCAGAAGGCACTTGGGTGTTGTCTTCGCTCACTGCCTTCCGGTGTACTGAGTGCCACTGGTACTGCACAGCAGGCGGATCTGCATGAAACAAAACCGTCCAAGGTCCGTGCACTACGATGATATGTTGTATAATCTGTAAGTAATCACACCAAAACTACAACCGAACAGATGGAATGCGCCAGGAATCAAGCCGACAAGGATGTCGAGTTCGCTAGGAACGGCAACACATAAGCAAGGAAGTACTTGTCGAAGCAGGTACTAAAATAGTCTCCATGCGGGCAATCCGTTGTGAAGCGATGCAAACGTCCGGTCTCTTGCAGGGTCCTAATACGCAACACGTGGTGTTTAGGTGCTGAGCGGTTACTCGAGACGAGGGAGATGGCGCAGCTGTGATAACGAACCTCAGGCCTATCCAGTCGTACTTGTAGATGGGTTGTTCCTCCAGAGGCACGACAGATGAATCAGAGTTGTTAGCGAACGTACCGAACCACCCCGTTTGGCGCGGAATGAGAGTCTATGGTCAGCACAACACGGAAGTTAATCCAATAGAGATAATGGACGGCCTCGTATCCATCTAAAGTGCGAGAAGGTACCTCATCAATCAAGGAGTAACTCATGATGAAGTTCTCCAGTGAGAGGATTCGCTGCTTGTAGATCGGGTTCTTCTCCGCTCGCTCGTTGTTGATATCTGAAAGGTAGATGCGCTTTGCTACGTACTCGGCGAGATTGAATGGATCTAATGCATTCATCAACATAGGACGAAGAACGATGAGAAGACAGTGACCATGCAAGAAGGAGTGGCAGTCTCACCTCGCCAGTAACCCGCAAAGGAGAAGAGTTCTTGAGCCCAGTCGTCGTACGCGCAGCAGTCAGCGATAGCGTCGAGAGTCACGTTCAGGTATTCCCAGTGTCCCACCTTGTACGTCATCACTCAATTAACCCTTGTATGCAAGACAGACAGTCTGGGGCGCATTCACGAGTGTACCTGGGGCACTCCGTACACGCCCATCATGGGACTAACCCACGCGATGAAGTTCTTGACAGGTGGATTGTTGCATCTCTCGATGTAGCCTCGCATCAGGATCCCGCCCTGCGAAGTCCCCATCACATTGATGCTCTTCCCACGGAGGTTAGGATCCGATGCCAGCGCCTGACACACCAGCTCCACCTGTCGGACGAGGTATGAGGACACAGGTATGAGCATCAAACTTCCTTTCATCATGAACAGGTCTCTGGTGTGAGGTGAGGCATGCACCTGTCTGTCGATGCCGGTGAAGATCGAAGCGACCCCCGAGCCAGTCACCTCAAGTGCCCTCACGTAGATACCGGGTAGACGCTGCTTCGCCAACGCCACGACATGGTCCATAGTTGCGCTCGTGGCTCCGATGCCTGCAAATCAAATAAATACATTTTTAGTTATTACTTCTATAATTTTTTATGCAAAAACCGAGACAGAGAGTGTTACCATGCATGAGTACAAGTGGCGTGTAGGCGGCCACTGAGCACTGTACGCACAAAGATACCACGACCAGTAAGGTCAGCAACTTGGCCCCTCGCTTCTCCATCTTCTCCCTCAGCTGGTCCTCTTTTATTTGATTCGACCAATCACGAAAAACTTTTGCTTTAATTTCTTATTTGTTGGGGAAAATCACTCAACCCACATGTTGGCCTGTACTCTGGACCTGATCGAGTGAGTCATGACCTTTGTAATGCAGGTGCTCAGCGAGGTAATCTCGCCGGCCGCAACAGAGGGACATCTATGCTGCAAGATGGTCTTCCAGCATTCTTGTCCAAAACTGATTGGAAGCTTCTGATGTGGTTGCTGCAATCTCCTTACATAAAGGAATAGAGTAGCGTGATGGAAGACACTGCTACAATTGCTAATTGATAAATTCAAAGTCCACACCGAAACAAGCGTAGACACGAAGGCTGGGCTTCAGTTGCAAGGTCTGATGTTGGTCAGCGCGCACACGGTGAAGAACGCGGTCGATCCGGGTCTCATCTCAAACATCCAGTCGTTGCCGTTGCGGCTGTACACACGCTTCACTTCCGGGGTGCCGATGATGCGGCCGTCGGTAGAGCCATCAAAGGTCTGACCGGCGAGACGCACTCCCGAGGTGGAGTAGGCCGAAGGGGCTTCGAGGAACGTGAGGATACCCTCGCTGTGCCACCTACCGTGAGTGAATGTCACATTGACTTGAGCATTCTGGGCACCGACTTCGATATCTCGATTGTTGATAATGATCTTGAGCGTGCTGGTGGCTAGGTCGGCCACGGTCCACACGCTGAGCTGACCGATGCCATGCTTCTCCACTCGGAGAGGCGACAAACGACCCGGAGGAGAGATATATGCGTGAGGGCCGCCGATCGTGCGAGCAAACGCCAGCATGGCGTAGTAGAGCGGATTGACGGTGAAGCCCTTGTTATGGCTGTGGTACTGCCAGGGAGCGTAGGCAGCACCGCTGCCAGCGCCATGGAAGTTCAAGCCGTGGAATCCCAAAGAGGCACTGTTGAACATCCAATCGATGCCCCACAGCGCGGCGCCGAAGGTGTCCGACACACCGCTGGCTCCGCCGCAAGCCACGCTGTTAGTTTCCGCGAGCCAGTACTCGATGCCTAGCGCTCGCGCCGTCGCTATTCCATCAAGCTGATTCCGGCCTGGGGACGTGTGCGCATCGTCCAACAGTTCAGATAGTGTCACCTTGTTGCCTGAGCACACGGCAAGCGGATAGTCATGCACGGAGATGGTTGAGAGCATTTTGGCCTGCTTGTAGATGAAGTTGGGCAGATAAGCGAACCAGTCCCGGTTGCAGCAGAACGTGGCTCCTTGGAACTTGATCTTTTGCTTCAGCATGACCTCCACACCATAAGAGATAGCCTCTGCGTATCTAGACCACTGTTCATCGTACCTGGATGCGATCGTGAGCATGAGAATCAGATAAGTACACGCACGTGTATCTGGATCGTACAGGCTGGTGGTCCAGGTGGAGTTGCGGTAACCCTCCTTTCCACTGCATCATCATGCAGAATGATGAGAGACACACCCATCGCGGTGGAGGAGAGCAGGAAGAACTGTTACCCATACAAGTCGCATTCGTTGCCGATCTCGATAGCTTTCATGTGCCTCCAGCGGGACGGTCCCAGCTGAGAAGCTATGTACTTGATCTCGTTCAGCGCAATCGTGAAGTCCTCTCCGTTGCGGAAGTTGAGATCAAGCACGAGCCGCCCATTGCCACCACCCAGCTCATCGAAGAAGTTGCCCAACTGCTGGATGAGGTTGGATGGCGAGGCAATGTTGTTGCGAACCCACGAGGGCGGCGTAGCTCCTGGCGGCTGCCACCTACAACGCAATCACACACAATTCGGAGGTAAAGTTGTCGTGGCTCACAATTAGAAATAAGGAAATACAAATAAATAAATAAAAACTTAAGTAACAATAAAGGAAAGTTTTACCAGGTTTCGTCAGCGCTGTTGCCCCCTATGCGCAGAGAAGGGGCAGCGCCAGTGGCGGCGAGAAGGTTGCGGAAGAGCTGAAGGGTGATGTTGTAGTGGCCGCCCTGGGTTTCAGGCAGGAAGAGTTTGTCGATGGACCACTCCACCGAGAAGCCCGCGAACGAAGGGTCGATGGGTCCGATGGCGTCATCGGTCGGTGCGCGTTGCGTGTTCAGAAAGATGTGCACGCTTGGGGCAGCAGTGCTGTGCGCCACCAGTAGGCCGAGCGTCCACAGCAACAGAGTGAAGGGTGCATTCAACATCTTGCTGGTTAGGCGTACAAGGAACTGCGGTAGTGGGCGTTTGCTGCTCACTCACCAATCCCATTAAGGCGTTCCAATCTATCGAGTTGCGCCCTCCCTATTGGTTGTTTTCTCGTTTGCTATTTCAAACATGTTTGAAATTTAGGAAATTCATTTTTGTCGATACAAAGAATCGAGACACGAACAACCGAAGGAGCTTGTCACAACCTTCATGATACTACTGTAACTATCATCTTGGCGGAGAGAGGACGGTTGTCTTTGCTCATCCTGTCCGATTAGCTCAGGGTTGAAATAAAGCGCGAGGCTGCGTTGAAATAAAAACCTTACTTTATCAGTCTTGGCCGAGTGGGCATATCCCAGCCCGGTCGGAGGAGAGAAGAGGCCTTTACACGCATATTCGTGTGGCTTTGTCCGCGCTCTCGGGTGGTGCGCTGAATTTGCCGTGGCTGATCTCGTCAAGTAGGCCTCGCGCTCGCCGCATCATCAAGTCCTGATGAAGATGGAAGATGAGGTTAGAGAAGTTCCGTGAGTCACGCACGGGGATGGAAGTACACGACACGACCATCATCTGCTTCACACGTACCATTTACCCAAAAAACCTACACTTAGCGTACAATATCTTATTGTTTGGCTGCTGCCATCGCTGCTTTCTACTCAATTTGTGTGAACCGAACAACGTTCAAGAGTATATATGCATACGATACATATAGAAATATACATATCGTTTCGTCTGTAGAAGCAGCATGTATGGATAGCTTCAGGGAATATGTATAGACGCAGAGTGAAGTGGAACATGGATAGTGAAGTAGGGGCAATATACCTTCTTCTTCTGCACTAGTGCGGAGGCTACGCGCGAGTGTGAAGGGCGCCGTAGCTGCTTGGAAATAAAGTCACCTACGTCCACCAGTGCCTCAAGGTTTACACCAGTCTCAATTCCCATTCCCTGCACCCATCACTTAGTGAAGTGCAGTGGAAAATGTCAAAGGGAATGTCTGTACGTGGAGCATGTAGACAACGTCCTCAGTGGCGACGTTGCCAGTAGCGCCCACAGCGTACGGGCAACCACCAAGCCCAGAAACAGACGCATCGACAGTCGTCACACCAAACTAGCGCAAATTGTCAGCCAGGGCAGCATGCGCGAGTCATGTAAGCGGTACGATACCTGAAGTGAGGCAAGAATATTGGCAAGAGCTTGTCCATAAGTGTCGTGATAGTGGACAGCCACTTTCTCCAGCGGAACCTTCTTAAGGACTTCTTCGAGCATGCGATGTGTAGAACCTACGCCAGGTGATGTTGAGTAGTTGTTCAACATCGTCAAAGTGTGAGCGATAACTTACCAGCAGTACCAACACCAATGGTGTCACCCAAGGAGATCTCATAGCAGCCCATCTCATGAAGCTCAGCAGCTACATCAGCAACCTTCTTCGGAGAAATAAAACCTTCGTACGGACATCCCAGGACGCACGAAAGATATCTTGAATAGATAAAGAGGTGAGTGACCATAACACACGAAACAGGAAGTTAGCAGGCATACCCACGCACTTGAATGCCGTCCCGAGAAGCCTGCTGGCACAACTCACGATAACGAGCAAGACTGTCTGGGATGGTTGAGTTTATGTTGCGCTGTACAAATGTCTCTGATGCGGCTGTGAACACGGCAATGTGAGTGCAGTTGGTCTTAACTGCATTCTCATATCCTGGGAGGGCACAAAGAATTAGATAAGACGAATGGGTGGTATTGTGCGAGCTGCGCACCTTTGGTATTAGGCACGAGCACAGGATAGATCACGCCTGGCTGTCGCTTCATCGTAGTGATCACCTCGACCGAATCAGCCATCTTGACAAACACATGTTAGTCATCATGATCGCAACACATTATTGATCTAGAATCCCTACCTGCGGGATCTTCTTCGGCGAGACGAAAGAAGTGGCCTCCACCACGCTGAGACCAGTCGATGCCAGGCGCTCAATCAATTCTACCTTCACTTCGGTCGGGATGACCTCTTTCTCGTTTTGTAGTCCGTCTCGCGGCCCAACCTTTGTAGGTCAAGACTGTTTGTTAGCAAATCCATTCTTTTTATCTCAATATCATTTATATTTTATTTAATATTTTATTTATTATTATAGCTTGCAAATAAAATAATAAATAGGAATAAATAATGAAATAAGTTTGCGTGTGTACCTCGTACATCTTGACCTTCTTGGGCAGAGGACCAAACTGGGGATTAGGAAAAAGTTAAAGTCCCCGGTGTAAGACATCAATGGCAAACAGATTGTACGATTGGGTACCCAAGAAAATCTTGGCTCTGAAGATGACGGGGCGGTGGTCGTGGTGGCCAAGGAGGAAACACCCGATCCGTCCATACTGTGGGAGGGAAAGATCAACGTTGTCGTCGCGCGTGATCGGCGATGCCAGCCCTGCGTGCCCAGGCAGCTTGCACCAACGCCCCTCGTGGTAGCGCGGTTCATCTGTGTAGCGCGTCTCATTGAATTTCTGATTTCAAAAAAAAAAAGGAAAAAAAAGAAGTGTATGTGTTGTTGTTCCTCTCTTTGATGTGAAGGCTCTACTTGCGTGTAGAGAAAGAGAAGAAGATGGATTCAAGAAAAAGAGCAGCGGGTGACTCTACGCGCAAAGCGGCGATGCGGAGGGATCACCGGAAAATTCCGATCATTTCAGCGGGAAACACCGCAAATGTTTCAAAATCTGTTTCGTATCGCACATAAATTTGCGCTGGCGTTTTCTGTTTTACGTTTTCAGATAAAAGAATGGTTACGGGCGATAGTGCATGCATCAGTGCTGATGAGAGATCCACCAGCGACATAAGAGTAAAGGAAAGAGGGTGGTAAGTGCACCGTCATCAGCTTTAAGAGCCTTGCGCGCCTCCACTCCTCTGCTCTCCCGGGCTCTGTGAGGTTGGCAAACTGAATCCCAAGAGCCAGAGGTAGTCTCGACATGCCCCTGATAGAGAGCCAATAGTTAGCTGGGGCTGTTTCTCATGGTTCTCTCCATCCGAGTCAGCTTGGCTCGGAGGCCTGTAGCCACATGGACAACAATGTTCTTACAGCATGATAATCATTACACCATAAAGCCTTCGGCTCTCACTGATAACCTTGTGCTCAAGAAGGCGCACAGGACAAAGCCAGAATTGATGCTGATGTGAGCAGCAAGTTCATAAGGAGCATGTTCTCTCAAATCTACACCACTGAGTCACGCATCAAGCTGAGTTGCCCAGAACATCACACTTTCAGATTCCTTGTACAGATACAAAACAGCTACATTGATTGCTCCCTTCATGTTTAGATGGGATTCTTGCGACTTCCGTCATTCCAGAGACCGGCACGGGTGAACGCTCCAAAGTCCTGCTGCCCAGAGGTGAGAGGTCCGCCAACGCGAGGCGTCAGTGCGGCCACATGAAGGGCCACGACTTCGTCGAAGCTCATCGCTTCCCACTGCGCGTTGGTCCACCGTTCCAGACCGTTCGGTCCCAGTTCGGGATCTCCGTGCGCGAAGCTCATGTTCGCCACTGTGAAGTTGGCAGTGTTAAAGAGTGTGGTCGTAGAATCGATGGTCAGTGATGACGGTTTCGTAGGGGTGTCGGTGCTGACGTAGTTGTGATAGGAAGGCTGTCCCCTGTTGGATTGCCATATATACAAGTTGGAGATGGTCGCTTGGCCGGTGTAGAGCGTAGGGATATCGACGCCCATTACATCGCAAGCTGGGCCTTGGGTGGGGGTGTTGCCCGTGTCAGGAGTACCTCGGAAAGCAGTGACGCTGGGATAGTTGAAGTTGGAGCCCTCCAGAGTGTAGGTTCCCTCTGCGCCACCTCCCGTTCCGTAGCCTGCAATCAACGCCCTACCTGTGCCGTTCAGATTCCCTCCGTCGGCGAGGTACATCATCATCGGTACGCTCACGGGCGCTCCCGATTGGAACTCGGTCACATTGAGAAGAGATCCCACGAGCGTGCCCTTGAAGTAAGTCCAGGGGATCTCATCGGGATGTTGATTCACCATGCTCGCCGTGTATGCGGAGATGGAAGACGTCCCGCTGAGTCCTCGGAGCCAAAGCACGTCGCGCATCCATCCCGCGTAGGCCAATCCTTTGATGGTGAGGTCGCTGAACGGAGCGGTGTGGACGAGACCCAAGCTTGCCACGATGCTGGACTTGTCGATCGTGTACTGACCGATCGTCGAGCTACCTGCAGGCACGGTCAAGACCCTGATCAACTCAGAGAAGTTGGCGCCGCGCAACCAGGTATTGGCTACGATGGGCTTGTCTTGGACGATCGACTTGATGGTGAGGACGTTCCCCGATTTGTTAGAGAAGTTGGGGAAGGATGAATTGTCGTCGATGAAGCCCATATAGATTCCGGCGGTGCCTCCGAAGAATCCCTGCGCGCCTGCATTCCCCTCGGCCTTGTACATCTGATGGCGGACGATCTTGAGTCCCTGTGGCGCTGCACCATCGGCGACTTGGAAGTGATCTACATGGGTGCCCGTGTAGCGCTTGGGTGCCATCGTGATGCAGTCGACGAACGACAAGTTCTTCGCATTGCCGATGAAGATGGCGTTGTCGTAGAACTGCCTCATCCTGAACCGGGTCACCGTGATGTCCTGATTGTACGTCCCCTGATTGTCGACGATTCCACCAGGCAAACCAAACGCGTAGAAGTCGGTCGCAGAGCAACTAATGCAGCCGTGGAACATCACCGCCGCTCGTGCGCCCGTGTCCGTACCGAACGTCGCGTTGCACGACGTTACTGCCATGTTGGATGAGTTGACACCGAAGGATACCACAGCCGGAATGAAGAAGTTCTGATTGAGATTGCCGGTGAAGGAGATTCCAGTCACGAGCCAATTGGACGACGCGTAGAAACTCATGTGGAGAATGCCTCCTGGTCGCTTCGGGTCGGCATGCCTGACAGTGACGGTCTTGGTGAAAGGGTAGCCGTTGAAGGTAGTCGAAGCGTTTGTTCGATCGATCCCTGTGGAGAGGAGAACCGTGTTGCCCGTCCATGCTGCAGGAGTGACGCCCGTGCCGAGGATTCCCGCGGTGGAATCGTAGGTCCCAAAGTTGACCGCGTTGGGCTGGATGGTGATGATCAAGTAGGCCTTCTTGTAGGCCTTGCTGTTCGCCGTGAAGGCTTCGATGAGGAAGGTGTACGGTCCTGCGTTCAAGTCGGCCGACGCGCCAGCTGCCGATGGCACCGGCGTTGTGGCGTTCTTCCCTTCACTCACGAGATTCAATGGATAGGTCCAGTGTGTGGTAGAACTGTTGTCCAGGGGCGTGACACGCCAGTAGGCCGGAATGTAGCTCGTGCTCGGGAGGATTCCCAAGCCGCTGTAAGGCGCGGCATAGACCTTCTGGTCCTGCGCACTCAGTCTCACTCCTCCGCGTCCGGCAGGTGTGAGAGCGCCAAAGACGATCGTCGTATTCTGTAGAGTGTAGGGATCGACGCTATTGCTCGAGCTGCTGCTGTCGCTCAATCCTACCTGATTGGTCGAATAGGAGTTAAAAACGAAGATGAGCAGCACGGATGGACAAGAAGGGCTGGGAGGGGATGAGACGTACACCCAATCCAACGCCGAGACCGATGGCGAGGACGGAGGACACGGCGAGCAGGCCGACGACGATGCCAACGATGATTATCACTACCTTGGTAGTTGCGGGTTCCATCATGGGATGATATTCGACCGGTGTGTACAGAAGTGAAGGAGAAGGAAAAGAGACCTCGTTTGTTCACCCCGGACCTCGGACGCGTGGCTCAAACCGTGATTGGTAGCCCAATTGTACGCTGATTGTTGATTGGACGAAATTCTTCTCCATTGTTTTTATTGGTCTACAGGAAGGTCCTTATCTGCGTTAGCATGGTCCTTGCTGGATTTTCACTTCTCCCAAGGGCCAGCCATGAATTAAATGTTTTTTTATTTTTGAGCTTTTTTTTCCGTAAGCAATTTAAGTACGCTCATTTTGACATGGCTCTACAAAAATCAAGAGAAGTGTCCCACTTTCTGTTCATCAACCAAACGGATGAACATATATGAATCCATGTTCATTCCGTGAGTGCGAGGAACCGTTGGTGGTGGTACCAATTCCATTCTCACATACTTCATATGGTGGCGAGGGAGGGAGTGTAACTCAACGATGTGGTCACTCCGCTGCGTTCGGAGGAGCTGATTGCTTGGGGCGGTACGTAGACCGTGGCTGGGGCGAAGATGAAGGAGACGCACCTCGGCCTCCTTCGCCGCTGATCTCGCCTCTCCCTCCTCGTCCTCCTCTACGTCCTCTGAAGGCACCTCTTCCACTTCCTCCTCGTCCTCCCCCGCGGCCTCGTCCACGGCCCTGATGAAGAGCGCCTGAAGTATCTGTGGGAATGTCATGGCCAGGTGCTTCAGGAATAGTAGGAGGTGATGCTGGCTGAGGTTGAGGTGTCCACGTTGCAGAGTCGTGTCCTCGCCGTCCGCGGCCGCCTCGTCCACGATAGCCACCGCCACGAGATCGCGTACCACCGGTTGCTTGCTCACCAGTGTAAGAAGGCTCAACAATAACGCTCGATGAGATGATTGCAGGATCGACAGGAGCACCGCCAGGGGCGAACTGAGCATTCCCCTGAGATGCACCGCCGCGACCGCCTCGGCCTCCTCGTCCTCTGCGCGCTGTGCCATCACTGAAGCCGCGACCAGCAGCGGGATTGAGGAACGCAAACGGACGGAAATAGCCCAGACGCATGTAGTCGAAGCGGGAGGGTGTGGCTAGGGTGCGCGGCCATGCTATGACGGGCGGAGAGACGAGTACAGGGCTCGGGTAGGTGCGCGTCGGGTAGTATGCACATTCGACACACTTGTCAAGATCGACAAGTTCAGAGTATCGCTCCGACGGAAGCCGGGGGAAGAGCGTGGACACGGTGGGGCCTGAGGGGTGCTGATATCGCTGATGGCGGGAGGCCCCTGCATGTGGGAACCAGCCTGTCGGGCCTGTATTGAATACACACGAACGGTTGTGTGTTAGCCCACACCTTTGCGGCTGCAAGCGTAGACAAGAAGGACGCACCGTATCCAGCATTGGGCAAGCGCTGGTAGTAGTGGGTGTGAGAGAAACGCAGGTCCGGCGGCAGGATAACCTCATCCAGTTCGGATAGCACCGATTCGATGAGTTGGATATCAACTAGCAGACGGGGATCCCTGAAGATGGCACCAAGCTTGGAGTCTAGCGCCATATATGGCTGGATCAACTCGTGCGCCACGTCCCGGGCTGTGATCATGAAAACCAGATTAGGGAAGCGCGCCAGTCTAACGCAGCGTAAGCGCAAACCTTGAAGCGGCAGCACGGTGAGGCAAAACTTGTGCGGAGCAAGCGGAAGTGTTGAGGATTGCGGGATAGGCACTTGATGGAGACCTGCATCGCCCAATTGGTAGAAGTATTGGCTACACCATAGTAGCACATAAAACATCTGGTCATTCTGATCATCTCAATTGCATTTCAGACCAAACTACCTTAGGTCATAGCCTGAAGGCGCAGAGCGATGCTTGTAGAACCACTTGTTATCAGGGCAGGTACCTGAAACAAGAGATCGACAACACGATGGTGAATCGGCAAGAAGCGTAAGTACTGCAAGCCAAGGAATCTCACCTTCGAGGTACATCTTGAGACACCAGAAGATGCCTTGGACATAGGATGCGGCATCGGCTCCGACAAGGAGACCTTTGACGAATTCCTCTTCTTGTTCTTCATCGTCCTCTTCCTCATCGCCAAGCTCATCCTCATCATCTTCGTCTTCTATTTCTTCCTCATCGTCCAGCTCGCTTTCCTCGCCTAGCCCTTCTGGTTTGGCTTCGGGAGAACCGGTCACAGCTTCTACCTCCTCGTCATCAGTACAATCTTCGTAAATGGCCTCGCCGATGAGGTCTTCAGCCGATTTCTGCTGCGCCAGCGCCGTAGCAGCAAGCTCTACGGGGAGCCCCATGTCTCGGTGGTTGTTACCCACAGTTGGTGTATCATCCCTCTCAATCACGGTAGCGGGTTGAGCAATGGATGGATGTTGCTGCTGAGCCCGCAAAGATTGCTGTAAGAAGCTTGCCTCTTCCACGTACCCCGCTGACTGAACAGGAGGGACTGCATTGAGTTGCACGACTGCTCCAGTAGGTGCAGCGCCCGGCAGCGAAAAGGCGGGCATGGACATGGCCGCCAAGTAGGGGTCGAACGCCATCGGAGGTGCGCCGGGTTGATGGAAGCGATAATCAGGGGCATAAAATGGCGAAGCTGCCACGATCGAGGGATCATAGGGCAGAGACGAAATGTTCCCAGGCTGCGATATTGAGGTAGATATGATGGCCGGGTCGAGAAAGGTGGCTGAGTCTTGATACTGATGAAGGCTGGGCTGTTGAGGTAAGAATTGAGGAAGAGAGTCAAGAGCTTGTGAGGCCGCTTGAAAGAGGGAAGAAAGAGCCTGAGGGTAGTCTGAATGAGGTGCCGGGACACTGTTCGTAGTAGTTGAAGGCGAATACATCGGCCGACCGCGTGGTACTGAGGCTGAAGAGGACTGGACGGGCGCAGCAGGCAAGCGGATCTGACCGAAGGAAACAAGGGAGAGGAAGAACGGAACGTTGAGAGTGTAATCGGGATTGACCAGGAATTGATGACGACCGTTGGGATGATGCTTCAATTTTACATAGAGCGACCACAGGCTACGCGAACAAGCATTAGAGCACATGAATGAGCAAAGATGCTGTGAAACTTACCGATCTAACGATCCGCCTCGTAACTTGGGTAGATAATCGTTTCCCTGTAGCAGGGCAAGCATAATAAAATCAAGCCGCGCTCTATAGCATTGTCCCTGAATGCGTGATGCACCACGCTGGATGAGAATAAAATGCAATTGCCAAGGAAGCTGTACAGGTGGATTACCTTGACAGGGAACAGTTGCTCCAGCTGACGGCAGAACTCCCAAACGGAGAACATATGCTTCGCTTTAGAAACACCAGCTTTGGTTGTGAGGATGAATACATTTTGCAGCATGGAACTCAAACCTGCATGCGAACGAAAGCGTCAGTGCAGGTCCGCGGTTGCAAAACATAACACTTAGGGTGTACCAAGCAATATCAGATCAGAATCGGTTCCTACGATGAGATGAGAGTCTCTCCTGAACTTCTCTGCATTCCGCTCTTGTTCTGCAAATCCCTAAGTTGAAGTGGCCAGATGGATGAGAACTGATCATCTAAACCCCAATAAATAGAGTATCCTTACATTCTGATATGCAAACATGCGCTCCTGTTGATTGGGAATTGGGAAGGTGTCAGCGTTGGCGTGAGATACAATAAACTCCATTATCTTTATCTCACCCTCACCAGGCACATCCGGACCTGGCATGAAAGTTAGCAAGTTACATCCACAATTCTAGCCTGATGTTGGCAAAGTAGAATGGGAGTGGCCTACCAGATATGTAGATGCGAGTCTTGTGATATTTGGGATCCGATACCAAGCGCGAACATGCCCAGAAGCATAGGGCGTTCTTCAGTCGCATCATGAACGGAGTTCCCGCTGTTAACTATGAACCAACACGCATCCATCTATAAGCATTTGTGTTCACCGCAAGCTGGAAGAAGAGTCCAAACCTGCAGCATGTTGAATGTACTCTCCTCTTTCTTTTTTCTTGGCTGTGGCAGAACTTCTGCCGGCACTGCGTCCGCAGGCACGGTATCTGCCGGCACTTCGTCCATAGGCACTTGCACTTCCGCTTGTGGAGGTCTTGCCCGACGTCGCTCTTCTTTGGCCACCGCGTCAAGCCGGCGCTTTCGCTGCGTGATCAACTTGGCCGCAGAGGCTGTGCGATACGGAAAGTGTTAGCCCAAGGAGATCACTGTGACCAGAGCACTGAAGTGAGGGTACCAGGTCCATCCACAGAGAGGAAAACGGTCTGACGAGCTACGCACACGCGGAAGATTTTGTCAAGTGTACTATAGAGCAATGTGAACAGATGTCCTTCATCACGGGCACGCCTGTTGATGATGACAACGGAGACAGAAAATTAAGCACTCAGTGTTCCCATGCTGCAAGGAATCCATTGGCGCTGCAGCTCCTTCTCAGCTTCTCAGCTGTTTCATGTACCTGCCGACAGTGTGGATGAATCCGTTGAGGTCCACATAGATGTGATCAAAGTACTCCCTGGGCGGTGGTGGCGGCCTGTTACACAAGACACATGTTAGCCATCGTCAACGACAAAAGGAGCCGCATGAAGCCGATGCAATCGATCAATCCTGCTGCGCTCCACCACTCATCCACAGTGACGTGTTCACTCTCTGGTGTACACGTGCATACGTATGTGCACTGTGTGTAGGTGTGTAAGTGAGTGCGCAATGGCCTGCTCACGCACCTCGGCCCGCTCTTGGTCTTGTCTCGCTTCGGCGCCTCGGGTACGGCGATGAAGCACTGCGGGAAGCGCTGCTCCAGCCACTTGTGAAATCCACTGATGCCCATGACCCCTTTTGTAGTAATCTTTGTGGAGATGGAAACCAAGGCCATGGAAAGACCAATTAATCCATTATTTGTTTTCTCAAAAATTTAGGAAGCCGAATCATTAATTATTGTAGTGTACTGCACTTACTCAAAAATATGTCAAATCGAAAACAGAGATGAAGAGGAGAGTGCACGTACGTCAGTTCAATCGATCAACAGAACGTCTTTTTCGAAACGTAGACAAAACGAAAAGATTTTACCAAATGTTTGTTGTAAATTAAAATAGTTTCGTAAGCGTTACAAATGTCCTGAAATTTTCGCCAGCTGTTCATACATAGCAAAACTCTAAATGCTTATTTGGATAAATCCCTCTCCTCCTTTAGTACCTTCCACAGAAAAGGTAATATAACATCATTTTTCCTTATTCAGTTACTAGTGTCCTTCTAAAGACTGAGGAATCTGAAGAATGGGAGGGGTGTACCAACCAGATAACGGACAAAGCAGAGAGCGGAGGGACGCCGCGGCAGGTTCTTCTTCTCCTCACACACCACAACCACCACAACCACAGCTTCAGCCATCCCTGCCCAGAGCCCGTGGCACCACAAAGCATGATGAAACTCGGTCTGAAGAAGGGTGAGGAGCCGAAGGACAAGGAGATCAGGCTGCGCTCGATGGGCGAAAAGAAGAAGAAGGTGAAGTACGTCGACGGCGTCAATCTGGTCAAGATCCGTGAGAAGGAACCTTCCACGCCAGAACAACAGGGAACGTACCAGTTTTTCGAAGATGCCTTCCCATCTCTTCTTGAGAACTTGATGACCCGTACGTCTCCCGTTGGAAGGACGTCCTGTGAACGTAAGACTCACTTTCAAACAAAAAGGAGAGCAATGGGATGAGATCATGACTAAGGTCAACTCCGTCTGGCGACCGGTTCACGAGCAGAGCGTCAGCCTCCACACCGCACGCTCGTGGTGGGACTACTCTGTGTTCGGGGTCTACCGTCGCCACAACCAGCAGGTCCAGTTGGCGGAGCAGGCCACGGCGGCCGCTACTGAGATAAGAAGCTTTTTCAGGCAGGTACGATAGCCTCCCTTCCTTCTTCGCAGCGATCGAAGCTCCTGTGGCCCTGATAGTGATGAGCATGCGTCTGCACTTCTCAGGTAAACGACAAGGAGAAGGGCTACCGCTTGCGTATGGTCCGTACCAACTCACCCAAGCCCGGGGACGATGATGCCTCCATCCTGCCTGTTTTTCGTCTCGAAGTGCGCATCAAGCCGGAAGATGACGAAGAGCAGGCCGACCAGCCTTCATCGGGCATGAACTCGTGATATATAACACGCCCACACCGCATTCAGCAAAGATAGAGTGTAAAGGAACTCAACTGAGCCGTGTTTGTATGGAGCTTAGTTAACACGAAAGGTCGATTATGTACACACGCGAGCGACCCAACTCATCACTACTAGCAGACTGAGGGAGCGGAGGTACTGGTGTAGGGAATGGGCGTGTCGTTGGGCAAGTGCATGGTGGAGAAGATGTGAGCCCAATGCTCGCCCAGCACCATTACCGCCTTATCAGGAGGCGTGGCTACGTAAAGCGCGTTGTCGTCAATCTCCTTTTCCAGGCCTGAGGTTAAGGCGTAGTAGGTTAGGTTCCTTATGGTGCAAGTGCACTGAGAGGTAAACAAACCATCTGCTCGCTTGGCAAGTCCAAGCTTAATGAGCCTGTCTAGGGCATCGTGAACAGGGAAACGGACGAGTGTCGGGCGTTTGTCGTATCTTTGAATGTCCAGCAAGAACGATTGGCAGACCTGTTGATAGCAGTGCTCAGTCAGATTTACAAGAGGGCACGACAGGACATTCATTAGCCTCATACCTTGAGCACATCTGGGGGTGTCTGCTTCCCATAAGTCCACAAGAAGAAGTAAAGAATGGCCGCCTGACATACATTTCACTAAGAACTCAAGATTATGACTGAAACTGATAAAGGTAAGTTACCTCTTTCATCTCTTGCAACTTAAGTTTGTCTATCATGTGCAGTAGAACTTCCCTGTCACTTGCAATTCTACACGCGCAAACCACACGGAGGACAATTAGGTATTTGTCCATTTCCATGGCCAGCGTAGTGAAGACACGCACGATTTGTCGTTGATGAAGCCCAACATGAACCTCTGATAATAAATGATGCTGTATCGATAGGTGATGAATGTACGGGCAGCAAGCGTTACAAAGCCCAGGAGCGTAGCAAGTCCAAACCACGAAGAGAGCTAGAGACCGACAGAGTGGAGCTTTAGTAGTAACAATACGTCAGATGCTAAACAGCTGGTCCCACGTACCTCCTCCGAAAAGTGAATGATGAGGGTCGCCAATCCCACCAAGCCGGTAGCCACAAGGTATACAAAGTCCATCGGCCTGACTTCCAACTGCTTCTCCGGGAATATGATCTCGAGATCGGCCTAGATGATCGATCAACACAATAAGAACAAGGTTTACCTTACTCTCAGTTACTATTAAGTACCATAGGAATGTCCTGATAGGCACGAAGAAAGATGCCTTGCTCGTTTGTCGCGGTCGACTGGGTGGGATCTTGTGCCGAGACTGACTTCTTTGGGTTTCTCTTATACATCACTATCACTTCCTTGTATGTCGGTTCCTAAGACAAGGTGATGAGAACTCGGCGCACTAATAGACTCAACCTCAATTGCGTACCCGAATAGTACTCTTACGGAAGAGAGAGCTGATGCCATGCTTGCGTACGTCATCGTAGAGGGTTTGTCTGGTGATTACATTGCTGTCCTCATCCTCAGGCTCATCCTTACCCAGCGTTCGCAGGCCTGTGGCTTCGACGTTCAAACCTTTGGACTTCTTCTTTTGAGCGCGTTTCTCAGTCCTTCGCTTATCCATATCTTGTAGTGATTTCAACTGTGGTGAGCTGCAGGTTAGTACATACGGAGGCGAGCACCTTCGCAAGGGGGTTGAAAGGTACCTGTCCAAGGAAAGGAAACACGCGCAGGAGAGCCGGGACACGGTCGGAGAGCCATGTAAAGAAGATGATCAACAGATGATCAATCTTCTCAAACATAAAATAGTCCTGCATTCACTCTGAGTGAGTTGCGCTCAAGTTAGGAAAGAGAATGACCGCAGTTAACCTTGGTCTTATCCATGCCGATTCCTCGTCGGAATACCCACACTCTGTTCGAAGGGATGAATGCGTTTTCTGCTTTATCGCTGCTTGGCGCAAAGTGCTCCAGATTCCCCTCTTTCTCTTGCATCTCTTTATATCTACGGAAAGGCGTAGGATCGAGACCCTCCCAGTTGATCTCCACCGGAAGCGTGCTGAGGTAATCTTCCCTGAGTGCCCACTCCAGCTGAACAACAACGTCGCGGTATGAGTATGAAGAGGTCAGTTTCCATTCTAATGCGAGTTCTTATTACCTCTTCCCGAGAGACCGGAGTGAAGTTGGCCTTGAGTAACATCTCGCGCACCGCCAAGAGAAAGCGGTCCTCAAGCATGTGATACTTATCTTGACTCACATTCCTGATTTCATAGAGACCCAGTTAGTCACATGAAGCAGAGCAACAATGCACAATGGACACCTACTCGAACTCATGAAGATCCGTGTGTGGGCTCATCAATGAGTAATCGGCAAGCAGCCTGCGAGACTCCGGATATTTCCTCATCGCCAGCACCAGCTCAAGTTTCTCCAAGAAGGAGCTTAATTGCTTCCTGTTGATGAGGAATCAGTCAGCAGCCTCAATCGAGTACACTATGGGGAGTGGAGAGAACCTCTCGGTTCGTTCCGGAAGAAGTTCGAGCATAGACTTCTCCATCTTCCGAAAAGAAAACGGAAGGTAGAACTCTGCTTCTGCTTCGACCTGGCCAAGCGAAGGAACAGGAGACAAGTTAGGCACCGCCACAGGTGGCCGCGCGCAGCAACCCAATGTTCCAGATAAACATGAGCTTCAGCGATGGGGCAGGGCATGGTACCTTTGGCTGCCATGCCGCCTGACTCTTTGTTCGGATGATGGCATAGAGGCGTAGAAGGGCCCATGCTGTGATTCCTGTCACGACGACCAGGGCCAATGCGACTCCCCAGTCCATCTTCTCTTTTATGTCCTCTTAGAGAGCTTGTCTCCTCGCTACCTTGAGTGTAGGTTTGGTAAGAAGAACGGTTAAGCAGACTGTCAGGAAGGAGGTACCTCACGCGGAGCGTTTGTGTTGGGGGGAAAGAGTTCTTGGCGTTATGAGTTCTTCCCAAACCTGGTCAGGATCCGAAACCACCGTGTAGCAGCTCGCGAGCTTGCCCAGATCGGACACATAGGTTTCGGCCAAGCTTGCGCGGACATTTCGCGCATTTTCACCCCATTTCTAAATTACGAAATAAAATCAGTAAACTGACCAAGTTCATTTCGAAATAAAAACAATATGTTCTTCCTCTATGTGTTGGAAATGCAAAATAGGTCTAGATAAAGGGCTCAAGGCGTACCAATTGGCACAAAGAGCTAAAATTGTGTCTTGCACTGAAATGCTTCATTTTCGTCCAATGTCGCGTTTAGCTCCTTTTTTCACCCAACCCCACACTTTCGGTGTGTGCTCTCTCATCACTTCATCCAAGCGTTGCTACTCCCCTCTTGCACTTGTACCGTCCTGTCCGGATCATCACTACCATACCCACTTAGACCCTCAAGAAAGAAGTGAAGTCAAGCAAAGCATGTCCAGTGACACCGCCACAACAGTAGCAGCAGCGGAAGACAAGCAGCGGCAACCAGAGTCCCGCTTCTTCATGAAGCTTGAAGGCGTACGTGGCTCGGCCACCGAGCCCGGGTACGAGGGATGGATTCCCATCCACTCGGCCCAGTGGGGCGCCGGCTGCGCGATCAGTATGGAAAGAAGTCGCGGCAGCGCCAAGAAGGCCGAGGACGAAGATGCCGAACTCACGGGCGGCGGCGACATCATCATCGAGGAAGACGAGACCGCCGAGGAGGCCTTCCATCGACGCGTGCGTAGTACCGTCAAGGTCTCTGAGATCTCGATTAGCGAGGTCTCCTGCTCCAAGTACCCCGATGCGACCAGCGCGCATCTCTTCCATCTTCTAGGCCTCAGGAAGCCGCTACGCAGCGTCATCATCGAGCACGTCTACGATCGCACCACGCTTCGATTCACCCTCGGCACCGTGTTCATTTCGGCCTTTTCGACATCGGCCGCCGATGTCGAAGACAATGAAGAGGGTACCGAATCATTTGCGCTAAGTTTCCAGGACTTGGAGATGCGCGTAGTGGACAAGGTGCGACGACCGCTGGCCCTGCCCAAGACGGCGGGCTTCACCGGATTCGACCCACATGCGAGTAGCAACGAAGGAGGACTTCCTCTTCCGCTCGAGCTGCTCACCCGTACCTTTGATTACCTCGACCAGACCTCCCTTGTCCACGCAGCCAAGGTACCACCTCATCTTCTTCCGAATTTATATTTTGATTTGAATTTGAATTTGTTGTTTGAGTTTTGAAAAGAAAAGAGGAGAAAATAGAAAAATTGTGCCGATGGGCATTCTCTCACAACGCTCTCCTGTTGCAGGCCAACAAGCGCCTGGCCTTTGCGGCAAGCGACGATCAGTTGAAGGTGTTTGAGACACACTGGGCTACGTGCAGCACTACATCACCAGACCTCATTTCACTCGATGGCCACATTTCGGAGCCGTACTGGCCGCCCAGCGCTACGGAAGGGTACTGAGCTGTACGGAAATAAAGACTTGTATTTTCTGTCGACACAGCTCCCTTGTTTTTTGTGTTTGCTTGCGGCAACGAGGAAGGAGGCCACGGAAGGACGCATCATCCAGAAAGGCCATGACGAACTTAGCGTAAGACTGGTTTTAAAGAAAGGTACCGCAACCGAATCTTTCATAAGGATTTGATCAAGTCGAAAAAATCTCGTCCTAATTGAAGGTACCACACATTTGTCCCACCATCGTGCCTGCAATGCTAACCAAACCATCATGGAGAGCAGCGATTACGTCTCATCAGGAAACCAAATGTGAGAACATTCCCCGCTTTTGGTCGGCAGCTTGCGCGAAATATTTGGGATTTTTGGTTTCGGAGTAGGCGAAAAATTCGCTTGGCGCGCCAACCGCCTTTCGCCGGTAGCCGTTGTGTCATGGTGGTCAACGGATTGGTCCTTTGGTCGCTTCTTGGAATGACGTGTCCCAATAGCCAGCGGAAGATTGACAGACACCGAAGGGGTTCGTCGACACATACCACAGAAATTGTGTGCCCGGAGGATAAATGGCGACAAACGGCAGTTGTCCTTGAATACTCTCCGCCGGCAACACCTCGCCCTGCCTGGTTTCCCTTCTTCTCTTCTTTTCCCTCTCCCTGCCGCGCGTTCCACTCCCACATAAAAGTCGACACGTGGAGGCCTGCTGCCCCTCTACGCGTACACACGCACGTCGGCTGAGTAACGACAAGCCCCCCTCCCCCTACTTGACACGTCAGATTCCCTCTACTCGAAGCGCGATTCACATCGCGCTATCAAAGAGGGGGCTGATCGATCACACACATCATCTTTCGATGAGCGATTCCTTCGACTTTGCATCGACTGGGCAGCCATCACCACCACCACACAGCAATGATGGAAAATCGAATGGAGAGGATGCGATGATGGACAATCATCATCCGCCGGTGGTGAAAGAAGAGGAGGCCATTCTTGGGAAACGACCAAGGACATCCCCCGCAGGGGGCAGTGAATCCACAGATGGGGCCGGCACACAAGTATGTTGTGGCTTCCCTATTCATCTTCCCACTGATGACATCATTACATTCTCAATCACCATCTATCCCCTTGATATCTTTCGTTCAATACATGGCATTTCCTTCCTAGACCATCATTCCGAATTGACATTTTGGATTTTGCCTGTCGATTTGCTTGATCATCTGGTCCTAATTGTGCCATTCTTGTTTGCCATTCGCGCCCCATCCCATAGGGAACCAAAGCGCAGCCCACAAAGAAGGCGAAGGTGGACGATGCCGCCAAGGCAGAGCTGCGACGAATGCTGGAAGAGAAGAAGCGGATGCTCGCCGAGGTGGAGAAGGAGCTTTCGCGACTCAAATCTCCCTCACTCTCTGCATCCGCGATAGGGACCCCCACCCTTGCGTCCTTCCCCCCGCACTCAGTATCAGCGCCCACTACTCCTCTCCTCTCGGCATCGGCTCCGAACATTCCCACCCGAAGCGGAGGACGCGGACGCGGCACTTCGACAGGAGGGACCAAGAGCGCAGGCGGAACTGCTGCGAGCAAACGCAAGACGCCCGCTACAACGCCATCCATCCCTCGCCACGCTTCTCACGATGCGGCAGCGGCAGCTGCGACCCCGGGCGGCGAAGCACTTGCCACACCCAAAAAAGAGCCTGCTACGCCATCGACGCCCTCCAACGACAGCGTCGCCACGCGGGCCAAGCGGGCAAGGCGACCCAAGCGACTGGACACCTACGGTGGTCCAGTCACTCTCTCATGGGGCCTCAGGCAATGCCAAAATTTACTGAAGAAGCTCATGACACACAAGTTCGGTTGGCCATTCAACCAGCCAGTCGACCCCATCGCTCTCAATATCCCCGATTACTTCGATGTGATTAAGCACCCGATGGACCTTGGCACGATCAAGGTGAGAATCAAATATTTGCACGACATTGCGCTTGGGCACAGACCAACATTTCTTTTCTTATTATTCAGGAACAATTGGAGGCAGGTCACTACGAGTCGGAGGAGGAGTTTGCCGAGGACGTGCGGCTCGTGTGGGCCAACACATTCACCTATAACCAGCCGGGATCGGACATCTGCATCATGGCTGGCACTCTCTCCAGCCTCTTCAACGAACAGTACGAGCTTATCAAATCCAAGCTTGCTGCGCGAGAGATGGGAGCGCTCTCCCCTCCCGGAGGTGTGGAGCAAACGATCAAGCAACTGCAGGATTCGATGACGTCGGTACGAAGGGAGTTGGAGCGCATAAAGAAGACGCCCAATAATGGCCGGTCGCGGTCAAATAGCGCTCGGGAAGAGGACGCTAGGCCGATGAACTTCGACGAGAAAAAGAAGCTCAGCCATGCAATTAATAACCTCCCAAGCGAAAATCTGGGGATGGTGGTGAAGATCATCCACGAGCGGATGCCGCAGCTAACCGCCTCAGGCGAGGAGATCGAAATCGATATCGACGCCCTCAATCCCGTAACACTGCGGCATCTGGAGCGTTACGTGCGCTCTGTCACACAGAAGAACCGACGGCGCGGAAGCCGAAGCACGCCGCTCTCCAGCTCAGCTAAGAATGTACAGACTGAGGTCCCGCAACCAGTTGGCACACAGAAGAAGATCGAGGATGTAGAACGACAGATCAAGGTATGATTTACGTCATTTCGGCTTGCTTCTTGCTACCGTTTTCTCACTTAAAACCATTCACAACAGGAACTCGAAGAAAAGAACAAAGCTCTTACGCAAAAGAGTTTGGGTAGGTCTACGGGGGAAGGTGACCTGCGGTTGGGTGAGGAGAAAAGGAAAAAGAAGGATGATGATAGCGAGTCTAGTGAGTCAGATGTCTCCGGCAGCGATGACAGCGACTCAAGTGAGTCAGAGTCTTCCGAGTCGGAGAGCGACAGTGGATCGGACTCAGATTCTACCGACAGCGAGGCGGAGAAGAAGGACAATCTTTCAACGACGACTGTCCCTGTGTCGACATCATCGCTGACGGCCTCATCTGAGGTAACATCAGCACCCGATGGTGGTGAGGCTTCTTCGGCGGCAGTGGACGATGGTGGAGCAGCATCTGCCCAACCCTCCTCGTCCACCGCCCCGTCAGCAACCGAAGAGGGTAAGTTATTTGGCCCTTTGAATCCCACCGTTTGCCCACCAACCGTCTCTTGTATTTTTGTGATCTCTTTCAGGAGAAGCGAACGGACACCATGCCAAGGCGACAACAGGATCATCAGCCATTTCGTTCTCATTCGATCCAAAACTGGTAAAAGACTCGGCCCTCCCTGCAGAGGCCGGGAACGGAGACGAGAGCTTGCCACAGGCTGCTGTCGCTGCCGATGACGCGCCGCCCAAGTCTGAAGCGCCCAAGGTGCCTACCTCAGCTGACAACTATGCTTAATTTCTTCTTCCCACGGTCAATTTTGAGCCATTGGTCTTACCGTATCTCTTTCTCTCACATCTCGTGCGTGCAAAATTGCAAGTGAGGCGTTTCCACACACACGCACATACACACATCACCTATTCCTGATATTATATTCTAGAGCTAGATATCAACCTGTAAATAATCATCATCTCCTCTACTATCCGATGATGAGAGCGCAGAGGAGGAATAAACCGAAACTCTGTCTAAGTCTTCAATGACTGTTTTTCGTTTGTGCCGTCTACGTCTCACACTGGCATCTCTGACTTGTTTTCCTCCTATCTTCAGTCAGTGGCGTTGAAGAACGTGGATGCGTGGAGTGAACTCAGCGACGATTTTGATGCCTCACCAACAACTACTACAACTACAGCAACTACTGATAAGCCACAGTCTCCGCCTTCCCTTGACAAGACCTGGTCTCAGTTCCAGACGAAAAAGATGATGGATGCGATTAGGGTACATTTCATCACCACTCGGGCATCTTACGGGCAGCATGCTGATCCGTCAATCTTACAGGAGAAGGAAAGGCTAGAGAAGGAAGAACGGGAAAGGAAAGAGCGGGAAAGACGTGACGAAGAAAGGAGACAAGAGGAAGAGCGCCGTCGGCGGGAACTGGAAGAAGCCGAGGAGCGAAGGCGCCGAGAGGCAGAGGAAGCAGAACTTGCTGCGCAGCGTGAGCGCGAACGTCAGAGGCAGGCCGAGCGGCTGGCGCGAGAGAAGGTAA
>CDEZ01020343.1:0-22908 GCA_000826365.1 Acanthamoeba royreba
CTGCAGCTGGCTCAGTCGCTGCCCGTGGGCTACAAGCTAGTGCACTTGGGCACCAAATTCGACGTGCTTGTTCGCACGCAGCGCCAGGTTGACCTGGCCCGGTTCATGCCGGTGCCCTCCGTGCAGGACTTCTCGTCGACCATCCGCTCGCCTATGCCGGGTCTGGTCATTTCCACGAGAGTTAAGAAGGGCGACAAGGTCACTGCCGGACAGGTTTGTCTCCATCCGCGATACGTCATCTGCAACTGCAACATTTGGCTTACCACAATATCATGCTTCATCGTGTGAGCAGGAAGTGGCAGTTGTGGAGGCCATGAAGATGCAGAACGTTCTACGCGCCGAACGCGACGGCGTGATCGATGAAGTGCTGGTGGTACCCGGAGCCAATGTCGGCGTTGACGAAGTGCTCATCACCTTCCAGAAGGAGACGCCCAAATAACGCCAACATGCCGCCCTCTTCCGACCTCAAACAGAGCAATACAGTATCGTTATCCTCATCCCATTCGGTAACTGTTTATTTTGTACACTTGATGTGCGCCCAATCGCGCACGAGGAGACGAGATAGATGGGAAGGCGGTCGCTTGGCCTCAGTTCGGCTCTCCGTCTTCTTCACGCTGTCTGCAATAAGACTTGACCCACTCTGCTTTCGGGAAGGAGGACAGGGAGATGCTCGAAGTGGCTCATCGTCTCTTCAAGTGAAGACTTTCCATCTTGAACGCTCTTGGTCGGGGCTGCGTCTTCACCACTGGGACCGAGGGTGGCGCCTGCTCGTCCCTTCCTTGTTGCGGTCGGTCAGATTGCGCTGATGGCTCGCTGGATGGAGTGGCCTCCGCGCAGGACGTCGTGGCAGGACAGGGCGCAAGTGGTGTAGGTTCAGAGGTCACCACCAACTCAGTCGTCTGTGCAGCGGCGGTCAGCGGAACTGGCGTCTCTTCTTTGGTCATAGTGGAGCTGCTCTGTTTCGCCTCTTCATGTTCATCGCCGGTGTTTGCTTCCTCTGAGGTGTCGCCGTCGCTTCGAGATGATTGTTGTGTGCATTCTTCTTCCTCCATGATGTTGTTTGGTTTCGTTTGGGGATCCTGCTCCATCTCGTCGATCTTCCCTCCATCCCCGGGTGCCACCTGTTCGCTCGGCGGACTTGGCTCGTGTTCGCTCTCCTTCGTAGGAACCCGATTCGTTTGGGGATCGACTTCAATCGAGTCTGGCGCTTGCTCTAGCCTCTTCTCATTGACCTCCTTTTTCTTCAGTTCGTTCGCTTCAGTGTCCATATCCGCATGCTTAGGTTGCTCATCTTCTTCGTCGTCGCTGGTTAGGCAAATCACCGCCACCGGCTCAGCAGAGGTTAACCTTGCAGGTTGGATCGACGAGTTGGGCGACACAGTTCGTTTGGCCACTCTCGCCTTCCTTGGTTCCTTGCGCCCCTTGATGAGTTGAACATCTCCGCTCTCCCCGGAGCCCGACGTAGTTGAGGGAGCAGCCGGCGCATCTTCCGATAGAATGATTGGTGAACCGTTGTTTCCCTCTGGAGAAGTCTTCTTCTTCCTTCTCCTCTTGTCGTCGTTCACAAACAGCCCTTCATCTTCGGGTTCGAGCAGCTTGCGGTTGTCCAGCCAGTCTCGTAAAAGAGATCGACAATAGAGCGGGAGCCGGCCTACGCGTATCCACATTTTGACGGCGCCAGTCATTATTTTTCGGTCCGTCATCTTGGCGATGAGTCTGCACGTGAAGCACCACGCACATCAATATCGTGTGTCTAAAGCAATGGTGGTTACGATCAATAACGACTGACGTACTCTCCAAACTGTTGCTCACTCATGTTGAGCCTGTCGAGAAGCTCAATTAAACGTGTTTCATGGGTATGTTCTTTGCTGTCTGCCTCTGATTCCACCTCTCTGGTCACCTTCAGTCGCTTGCTTCTCCTCCGAGCCGTGAGCGGATGCGATGGAGGTCGCTTCGTTGGTGTTGAGGAGACAGGCGGTTCTTCAGTATCTACATTTCTAGGCTCCTCTTCGCAAGGGTCCACATTGGTATCTTCCTCCTCTTTGTTTGGTTCGTCAGTCGTCTTCCTCTTCTTTTTTGGTTGCTCAACACCGCATTCTTCTTCCTCGGCCGCGTCCTCAAGCGTGGATTCTGTTTCACTGGGCGTTGATTTGTCATATCCTTCAATATCCGTCTGCTTAACAGCGCTGTGGAGATCCTGGTGCTCTTCCTTATCATTCGGCTGCTCGGGCACAGGCTCCGGTTGCGGCTGCTCGGGCACGGGTTCTGGCTGCGGCTGCTCGGGCACACGCTCAGGCTCCGTCTCTTGCTCTATCTTGAGTTCAGTGCGCTTTCTCTTGCAAGCTTCAGGGCCGGCTGGGGTCAAGATAATGGAAAAGGACGACAAGGGTAAGAGATCCTTCACACGATCTAGCTTCGCCTTCTTCTCGTTTGAAGATACTGCTTCCTCCAAGTGAGAACCAGCTGGCGGCTTACGTTTCGCCTTCGCTTGGCAGGTGACCTCATATTCCTCTAGATCGAATTGTAGCCATTGGTTGGCTGATCGCTGTCGGTTTGAACGACGTAATTGCTGACCGTCCTGATCGGAAGTGTGCTTCACATCAGGCGTAGCATCGGCCGCCGGTTTCTCATCTGGTGAGTTCACAGCTACTGGCGACTCCGAAGGCGTGCGCTTAGCCTTCGCACGTGATTTAGGGGTGCGGGGTGATTCTGAACCATACGGATCAGTATCCATTTCACCAAAGCCAAAGGAGCGAGGGGACCGTACTGGAAGTACGTGAGAACGGCTGAGGTTTAGGGTCACAAATGGAGCATACACAGACGCGGCGACACGGGTAGCATAGCCACTCTATCCCGTGATCCTCGGATCCCCGCATTTGATCGAAGTTATCTTTTAGACGCCGCGAGATACATCCCTTACAGAACACCTGCACGATGATCGTGTGAGTCTCCGACTGCAAGAAGTAAAGAGAGAGTACCTTATAGCAGTAAGAACAACGGATGAGCTTGTCGGGGAAGTCCGCAGTGCGGCTGGATCGACAAACATGGCATACAATCGGCAGGTTGGGGAGACCCTTTTCCAGCCATATCTCCAGCTGCAGTATTGGGTACTTTAGAGTCCATCCCACCGAGGCGCGATACAAAAGCAAAGGTTCATGTGTACCGATTTAGCACCAGCCTCCGTAGCGAGGCTGAGGCGATCAGGATATCCTTGCAGAGCGCTGGCCAGATCACACAGGGGCAATGTAGCCATACTGAGCCATTTCTCTAGCTCCCCGGGTTTAGCTCCGCTAAGACACTTGCCATCTCCGACGGTTGTCTCTGGTGGGACTGTATTGCTTGCGTCACCATTGGAAGTAACCACCGTATCCGTAGTACTTGATGGTGTCTCATTCACCACAGGTTTAGGTTCCACACTAGTGGCAGGCTCCGGCGGAGTTGAGGTACGCTTCAACTCTTGAACAATTGTCTTGAGGGCCTGAAGACCCGCTGCGAATAGTTCCACCAGTTCGCTTCGAGGGATGTGCTGTGGTTGCAAGAGTGAGAAATAACCCAAAATGCGAGTCTTGGCGTCTGGGTGGACAAAGCGCTTACCTCATAGATACCGTACTGTTCTCGACGGTACTTGGCCGTATCACTTGCACCTCCCGCCATGCACTCAAGGCAAATATCTTCGGGCTTACTATTATCACCGACTGCTCGCATCACGTTGCTACGCCTGTGGAACGCCCGATTGTAGATATCGCATCTGCACAATGATGTATGTACGGCAGTGAGGATATAGTCATCAGGGAACCTACATGGAGCGAAACGCACTTGCAGATGTCGCATGCCCGCAAAAACGGTTGATTATCATCAGGGAATTGATGAATGTTGACGAGACGTTCGATCGAAATGGGCTTGCCTTCGATAAAATGTTCTTCGATTTCACGATAGACTTTCTGCCGTTCCTTCCCACTGTGGCTCTTGTTGGCCTGCCTTTGCTGACGCTTCGCCTTGAATTGGTCGGACAGAACGTCGTGCCGCTTCAATAGCGTGTCTTCGTCCACCCATTCGTCGCGCATGAGACCTTCCATTACTCGCAAGAGCACAGGCATGTCCTGCGTCAAAGATGAGCTCATGAATGGTTGCTTAGGGACAAAGCTGCACACACCTCGGCGAGCTGTTCATCGATTGGTTTCCCTGCTGCAACAGCTGCTTGTACCTTGGCCACTCGGTCCTTGAGCCCAAAGAACACGGATGCCTGCGCCCCCCTGTGTGGTCAGCTTGGAATCACCAGATGCACTGGAAGAGCGGGATGTCACCTTTGTTCGGTACTTCTCCTCCTTTTTGTTGCGTCGGAAGGCGGGGAGGGCGCTGCTGAGGGACAGCTCCAGGTTCTGCGATGACATGCGATTCCATGCAAACTTGCAAGTGATACCGCCCTTTGTTGAGAACGTTCATCAGTCATAAGCAGCTAAGCAGTGGCGAAATTGGTGGAAGATACCTGGTTGATGACCATATGCGGCGCCTCCGCAGGAACCAGCACAAGGTCGCCTGCACGCTGCTTCACAACATAGGTTGGGAAAGGAGCTAGGGCCCATTCCTTATCACGAGAAAGGAGTGGGTGAGACGAAGAACGCGCAGGGCAGCCCACTGTTCCACAGAGCGTACCTCGGGCGAGATGAATCCATTGTCGGCATCAAGGTCCTGTCTGCTTTGCGCGAGCCAGTCTGCAACCTTTTGTCTATCATCGGTGGCGGCGATCATCCACACGGCATACGCTCCCGGCTCCGACCATAGCATCACGTTGTGGCCAAGCGTTCCCATAATATCCTGCACGGTCACGCCCAAGTCATTCGCTCACATCCAATGGAGGCGGGAAAAGTGCGCCACTCGCACCTTATGAGCAGGAGTGCGCGTGCCGTGAAAGCCAATGTAGCACATGGCTGATTCAGGTTGAGCATACTCGGGTAACGTGCCGAGGAGATCATCCTCACCCTGACGTAGCGGAGTCAACACCAATCCATCTTCAGATTAACTCCAAGCTTGGAGTTACCTTCCATAAGAAGCATTGATAGAGATGCTTCCGAACATGCGCGTCCCATTCATCGGGTGGCGGAACATCCTTGGCGTAGAGTGCGCGATGTCCGCCGTGCTTATCCGCCGCCGAAGCAAAGCTGAGATATTCCCTGCAATACAACAGACACGCATGTTGAAAAGTGAGCATCTTGCGGTGCCCCGGATCATCTGCGGGTTCGTACTTGAGGGTAGTGCGGTAATCCACGAAGTGGTCATTGTCACGCACATCGACCAGCATGTCTCTGTTTCCACGTATCATCGTTAGCCTCGCTTCGTTCTGGACGAGTGAAACGTGGGCAAGTGTACGGATCGGGTGGTGTGTCCGGCTGGAAGGAGATCTGTGGGAATCCAAAGAGCACGACCGGCACACCCTGGCGCACCCACTTCTTGGCTTCTTCCACACCCGCTTCGTTGTATGCGAAGCGCTTTGCCCACCGCATGCCGGGCTTCTGCGGAGCTGTTTTGTTCTTCAATTCAGGCACTGAAGCAAGGAGAAGAGAAAGTGTCAGATGAGAGTTCTGCGAGCAGCGCGCGGTCAGCGATCCACTGCGCACCTTCAGCAACAACTTTGTCGTCAGTCGTTCTGCTGGATCCTGAAATGATCCATTCGTCTACCAACCGCCGTACGCTGTTCGATCTCCGCTGGCTCCGCCGAGGGCCGTCCAAGTTGAGATACTGCTGTAGCAGGAAGGGCGAAGATGCCGCGTCCGCGTCTGGTTGGGCGGGTTCTTCCCCACCCTCTTCGTCATATGTGTTTTGTGCGTCCGGAAAGAGGGACGACAGCAGCAGCTCCGCCTCTGACACCTTGCTCTCCTTCTTCCCCTCTTCCTCCTCCATTCTTATCACTGTTTCCTCCTTATTCACTTTCCCTTTGTTGTGCTCCTGCTCCTGTCGCTGCCGCTGCGGTTGCTCATCCAACTTTGTGGTCGTCTCCGCAGCGTCGTCCAGCTCCATTGTTTTGTTGGGCTGCGCTGTATCCGCAATGCCGCCATCGCTGACATCACTGCCGTCGCTTCGTTCATCCTTTCCGTCAGCAGCGGCCGTCACTGGTCCACTATCCACACTCACCATCGGCGCGCCAGCAGCACCATCAGCACCATCAGTGCTTGCACCAGCACCAGCATCAGCATCGGCATCACCAGTGACGCCATCACGATCTTCCGTGCGAGCTGTCAGCGCGGGCGCGGGCGCATCGGGCTTGGTGGTGGGCGTGAGGTTGAGGAGGGGATCCTCGGGCAGCTGCGCGATGCACGGCTCGGCGTCCTCGGCCGTGGCGGGGAACCACGCGTGCGTGGCCTGCGGCAGCACCGGCGACCGCCACGACTTCCTCCCGCCGCCGCCGCCGCCGCCACGCGACGATCCGGCGGTGGTGGTCATCATCATCATCATGCCCGTCTTGCTGTTCTTCTTGTGTCGGCTCCCCTTCCCCTTGGTCTTTGTGGTCGCCTGTGGCGTTGCTTCCTCTTCTTCCTCTTGTTGTTGTTGTTCTTCTTGTTCCATCACTTCTACTACTCCACTGACCACTTGGTCCTGCTCTGCCTTTGTCGTCTTCTTCTCCTCTTCCTCCTTTGTCGTCTCTACTTCCATTGTTTTCGCCTCCAAAATTGTAGACGAAGTTGTAGAAGAAGAAGAAGAAGAAGAGGAAGAAGAAGAAGTAGTGGCAGTGGTGTGGTCAGTAGTAGAGGAAGAAGAAGAAGAAGAAGAAGAGGAAGAAGAGACAATCTCGGCAAAGTGGAGGGCAGGAATGTAGGAAGGGGAAGCGATGTGGAGAAGGTGAGTGCCGAGCAGGAGAGGCCGGTCGTCCTCCCCCACCTGTGGTGCTGCGTGCATCATCTTAAATGTAATTATTTATCTTTTATCTAATTATTATTATTTTTACAAATCTTTTAGATAAAATAGAATAATAGATAGAAAATAGAATACGGAGGGCGTGTGCGTGGGCGAAGTGTAGAGGCAAAGGATCGGGGGCCACTCCCTCGATCAATCCGGTCTCTCGTTCGAACTAAACTTTAAAGTTTTGGTAACACGTTAGTATTTTACTTTTTTAGGAGGTCGACACAAAACGGCCATAGAAGGAATTTTTAGCGATCTCCTCGAAATCTCAAATGAAGTTGTTCTCATGTTTTAAATTCCATCCCTCGCTGACGTCATCAAAAATATAAAGGAAAAGGAGAGAAGAAAAGAAATGAGAAAGGAGACATCTCCGCCTCATCTGAAGAATTTCGCGATAAAGCGGCATCTTTTTCATTTTCCCGTTTCGCCAAGGAGGGGACTGAGGACGGTCGTGGAGGTGGATTGAAAGAGTGGGGCAGTACCACCATTCACGCCTTTGGATTCATCTGCTTCCGCTACGTTCCATTTCATCACCTCCAATTTGCGCCGCATCCCGAGTTCAAAATTTTGAATCTTGATTAAACAAATGAAGGACAAGAATAGTCACGCAGTGCGAGATCTCAATGTCACCAGCTCCAAGAAAACCAAAACCTTCAGGGTACCTTTTCAAATCATATCATCACGCCGGAAACTCTTTGAAATTAATTTAAATCGGGATTGGAAACTTAAGAATCAGTTAACTTAAATTTTAATTTTGATCAAAAGAACTTGACCTCTTTGGTTTTATTTATTATTTTAAAAATGTTCTGTAATATGATTCTTGTGCGATTTAAGTTATTAAATTTAAGTTTAACGAACAAAGATGAAGATTGACATGGGAGTGGTGGGTGATGGCAACAGTTCGTGAGCTTCAGTGAGCGGATAAAGCGGCTGAATGTGGACGTGTTCCGACGGGTGGGCACGTTCGAGCTCGCGCCGGAGCAGGAGACCAGCTCCTTCTTCCGCGAGCAGCTCGAAGAGTGGGCTGAACTTGACTGCACGGCGGAGTTCTCTGAGTTCGCTTCGGAGGTGGGGCCGCTCTGCGACAGTCTCGCCCTCGTCGTCTTCAACCGGGACAAGGTGAGTGCATTCCTTGCTGTGCTCTTGAATGCTTGCGTTGATGGTTTGCGCGAACTGATCGTTCTGTTGATGGGAATGATGACGATGATGGATGATTGCAGATCATGGAAGTCCTTCTTCGACACATCAACATTCCTGATACATCAGCACTGAAGGCTCTGCTGAGCCTCCTAGGTATGATCGATCAGCCATCCGTACTCACTGTGTGAGTGCATGAAATGTGTCCTGACTCTGACAATCTGCATCATCACGGTCATGTAGGAACGTTGGCACGGGACCTGCGGCATATGTTCCTGCCCTACTTCAATGACGTGATGCTCACTCTGTGCGATCTCGTTAATCCGAAGGATACAGAGAATCTGGAGGAGATCTTCTCGACCTTGGGCTATCTGTTCAAGTACCTCTACAAACACCTGCTGCCCGACCTGCCCGGCCTCTTCGACACCTACACCAAGCTCATCTCGCATCGCCGAAGGCACGTGCGGCAGTTCGCCGCGGAGAGCTTCGCCTTTTTGCTGCGTAAGATCGAGACAACGAAGCTGCCCGAGGTCCTACTGGCTCTGCTGGCCAAGGCCACGAAACGCTTGACCAAGGACAGGCTCCGTGAAGGCCTGGCCTTTCTCCTCTTCGAAACGGTGAAGGGCCTCAAGTTGCGCCTCCATTCGCGAGCCGAGATCATCTTTGATACGATTCTCAACCTATTGGTGCCGACCTCCATTGAGACTGAACCGTCACCCTCAAGCATGGATATGGCTGGTGATGACGATGATGAGGAAGAAGATGCCGAGGCTGCCGCTGAGCGACAGAAGAAGCGAGAGATTCAACAGACCGAAAGCAAAGCCATGCGAGAAGAAATTCACATTCTGCAATGCTACAGTGTTGTAGATGCCACCTTCCGCATGGTCCTCGGTCATGTAATCAAGGGCGGGTCGGCTGAAGTACTGTGGCGCGTGTTGATCAAGCACGCCAACATTCTGGTTGCGCCGATCATCACACAGAAGGCAGACGGTGTTGTTCAGGCCAACGGCAACAAGAAGTCGTCCAAGCGGAAGAAGAGCATCGAACAGCCAACCAAGTTTGAAGTTACACAGCGTCACAAAGAGTCTCTCACTGGAGTGGCGGGCCTCTTGGAAACATGTGCAGCCTTCCGTACCGGCGCTATGCTTCCTGGTATGCCGCTTGCCACAGTTTTGAACTTAAATCAACTCGAGTTCTGACTTATGGGTCCATGCTTTGCAGTCACTGGCAGCAACAAAGACGGCGATGACCTCCTGGCGGCGACAGAGGCTCTCTGCCGAACTCCCGTGCTCGCTCTCTCTGATGATGTGAGCCAGGCCGTATTCGAGTACCTCGCAGCACTCATCAAGTCCGAAGACGAACGACCATTCCTCCTTCTCACACAGAAACGTCAGGTACAGCCCACCTCCCTTTTTGCTGCACAGTGGTGGTGGTGCGACGTATAAACGCTTAGATTGTACCCTTGCATCAACAGGAACTGCTTCAGGAACTGCTTCATTCGGTCTTCTCTATCTCTTCTCCTCTGGATCTCATTCCTCTCTTGGAGCCCGTACACCAAACGCAGTTCTTCGGAACCCACGTTCTCCCGCACTTGACGCAGTACTGCGAGCATGCGTCCAAGGTAGGGCACGCCTACGAGCTGCTTCGCCTGCTGGCCACGCTCGTTTCGATGAATATGATCTCATCCTCAGAGCCGCTAGCGCTTCCTGATCAGCCGTCTACCCATTTCGTGGGATACCTCTTCGATCAAATCGAGAAGAACACACTGAACGACACTAAGGCCATCTGGGCACAGTGGACCGCGGTCCGTCTGCTCCCGTGTCTCGATCTGGCGGTGCAGCCGGACCTGCGAAAGCGGTTCATCGCGGCTCTCGCCAAGATGCTGGATAATCTTACTGGCGGCTCCGATACTGGTCTACCCACTGGACGCCGGCATTTGATGTTCCACTCCGTCATCACTGCCCTCGCGGACCTCACGTTACAGCAGGAGCTGCATGCTGCAGGTACTCGCGTTCGCTCATATACATTGCACTTCTATGATTGATGATGAATGTTCACCTTCATTTGATTTATCAGTTCCGGAACTGATAAACATATGGAACAAGATCATCGGTGCGCTCAAGGCAGAGCCGGAGAGTCCTCTCCTGCTGCAGGGTGTGCAGAACTACTTTGCTGCCCTCATCCATGCGTACCGATCCCCTGTTTCTTTGATCCTCCTTCTCTCAAGTGGTTATCTCAACCCCGATTTGTGGATCGTAGGCGTGATGAGGCCAAGGAAGAGGGCAAGACTGGCGAGTGGGAGGAGCAGCTGGTGCAGTTCCTGAGCTGGGACTCGCTGCGCTCGATTCTGCCGGTGGTCGGAAAGAACATCGCCCATCCTGACCCGATCGTGCGAAAGGCCACGCTGACTATCCTCTCCCACTTCACTGTTCCCATGCCGCCCGAAGCTCCCAATGTACGAGCTGTTCTTGTTTCCTTTATTTGTAGTGTGAATCCTGTGCTCACATCTTGTGTCTCCTTTCGTACAGCTTCTGGCGGTGATGTGCGAGACCGTACACGTGGAGCCGTCCGTGAAAACCGGACGCGAGATGACCCTCCTGATGCGGCGTGTGGTTCGAACGACCTTGGCTTCGTACGCCAGTCAGATCCCGAAGGAGATCCGCAAGCTCGTGCCCCACTTCTTCCTCGGATGTCTCAAGTACTTCCGATCTTAGTCTTGTGGATGGATGGTGTGTACGGGTAACTCACTCCTTCTTCTTCTTTCTGTTCAATCCAAGGGTTCCCTTCTCTGTGATATGGGGCACCGCGGTTGAGTCGCTCGCCGAGCTGGCTTCCAACAATACTGACGCCGTATGGCCTATCCTGTTCAGCAACTTTGTCACTTCGATCGAAGCGAGTACGTGATTCCCGCGCGCGTGGGTGCACATTTGGCAACACATAACCGAGTGATGATTGTTGGTGTTACACAACCAGCCGCTACGGTAGTAGAGGAAGAGAAGGAAGAGGAGAAGGAGGAGGAAAAGGAGGAGCAGGAGGAAGTTCCGGATGCGGCTCAAGAAGGTGATGCAGAAGAGAACTCGATTGCTGCAGAGGAGTCAGAGATGAATCAGGCTTCTAAACTTGAGTCCCGCACGACGGATCCGATCACCTTCTGCAGCCAGCTCTTCCGCAGCCTCTGCCAGATTCCTGCCATCGTGGCCAAGCGCTCCAACGTACCTAACTTGTCCCGTACTTACATGATTGCTTCTTTGGAGCTGAAACACAACATGAACTGCAGGATCTCGTGCCGCTCTTCTTTCGCTTCCTGCGCGAACGCTACGACAAGCTGTTCCCTCCTCTGACCTTCCCGCCCAACTATCCACTCCTCCCTAAGCAGACCGAAACAGAGATCAAGCAGGAGGAGGCCGATGCTGAAAACGTGATGGAAGAGCAGGATGTCGAAAACGAAGAAGACAACGGAAAGGAAGCGGATGGTGAAAAAGCGAAGAAGACGAAAAAGCAAAAGAAGAAGCCACGGGCCATCGGCACTGTTAAGGCTGCCAGGTCCGTTCTTGAGAACTTCCTGAAACTCTTCACCGCGATCGCATCTCGGTAGGATCCTCTTCTATCTTACTTGATCTAGAATCTGACCTGAGTTGCTTGCCGGATTCTCACGCCGATCACGACAGGAAAATGCATGATGCGGACCAAGTCAAGGCAGCAATCATCAGACTCCTGGGCCGAAACGAGACTCAGACGCAGAAGCTCGCGGTGGAGTGCCTTTCCGGCTGGAGCGAGGCTCACCTTAATCTATACAAGGAGAGCGTCCTCAAGCTCGTTGATGCCAAGCAGTGGCGTAACGAGATGACACTCTTCTCTCTCGATCTTGGTACACACGCTTGAGCCATCTAAAGTGATGGTGATGGTCTTTTTACACTCATGTGCTCTTGCTCCTTCTACTCATCTGTACAGAGACCTCGCCCATTGAAAAGCGGCACCGGAAGGAACTCATTCCGTTGCTCATCCCTATCCTGTGCACCAAGCTCATAGCAGGAAAGGGTAAGAGCAAGGAAAACGCCGAGACGCGGCGCAGCGCTGTCCTTTCCTATGTTGGCGGCATGACCGACCCAGAGTTGGTTCTGTTGCTTGACTTCATTCTTCAGCCGTTCCTCCGCGTGCTTCGTCGATGCGGAGATCCTTGCGCTGCAGCGCTGGAGGGCAACTTTGAGGTAATTTCCCGTTGTGATGGCCTCTTTCGCATGAACTCTGATCACAGTGGTGGTGTTGATGATGGGTTATTAGGCCATCAGCATGGCCGTGAATCACGTGGCAAGGCTCTCGCTTGCTCTAAAGATCTCCTTCCTCAACATGTCCTTCCATATCTATAAGCAGCTGCCTCATCGCATCGCACCGCATGTTGGCCGCCTGTTCACGCTCACTCTGCTCATGCTGGCCAACTCCTCTCGCATGCCGAAGAGCCCAGACACCAAGCATTTCCGCAAACTCGCGCTCAAGGTACTGTTATCTCACTTTTTTTAGTTAAGTTCGTCACAGCAGCCGCACTAACTCTACGCACGTCTGCAGAGAGTGGGCGAGATTCTGGAGCTCGTCCCTGCCGGCCCTGCTGGAGGTTTCCGACGTGAGGTGGCACTGCTGCTGCACGTCATCTCGGACGACATCGCTGACCTACCGGCCCGCTGCGCGTATTCCTCTCCGATTCTCCGCTGCCTCGTTACTCTCACTTCGAAAGACATACTCGCTCAGCTGCTTGAGCTTCATCCTCCGACGGTGCCGCAGATCATTCGATGCTTTGGCGTGAAGGATCCTGCGCCATCGGCCAGCATGCAGATGCTGCAGGCGATGGAGACTCTGCTGGTCAACGCCCAGCATCTGATCGAGCCGCACGTGGAATTGTTCCTCGAACAACTGGTCTCCGCCGGCCCAGCCAGGTTCTGGACTTCGCAGCAGCGACGCAGGCTTCAGCTGATCGAGAAGATCGCCCAAATGACTACTTCGCAGCGTCAAGTGGATCTGCTTCTTCAGGCTCTGGCACCGCTGCTCAACTCTCGCGCACTCAAGACCATCGGACGCGAAGGACTGGACTCCGTTCTGGCTCTGTACTCCTCGAAGGCCTCCATCCTGGGCAACTCCGTGGCGATCTATCTGCCCACGCTCTCGGCGTTGGTCGCCACCATTCCGCACCGCAGCTCGCGTGTCGCTCTCTTCCATGTCCTCAGTCAAGTGGCCAAGGAGGCGCCCGAGCTTCAGATCGAGAAGGCCGTGAAGTGGATCGAAGAGACCAACGCCTACTCGGCCAGCGAGATCGGCACCTTCGACTACGCACGGCGACAGAAGGCTTACAACCAGTTCGATGAGGTACCTGATCCAGTTCCCTACATTGTTCGTTCCCTACATTCTCAGATGATGTTCTTGTGATGATGAATGAACAGGGCAAGTGCGACTCGTGGATATTGAGTAACGGAGCGGCTGCTGCGACACTGGTCGCCAACGCACTTCTCTTCTCTCTGGCCGATCCGGACTCAGGTATCCGCGAGCCGGCCTCGCACGCGCTATCGCGGTTCCTTGTTATGGTCACCAAGAGCGGTAATGAAGAATTGGAGCTCATCGGTACTACTACTGCCTCGTCCAGAATATCTAGACTCTGAAAGATTCAAGCTAACGATGACTTGACGGGAACAGGCAACAAGAGCATCTTGCCGCTGCTGCAGCGATACGCACGCGGATCGAACAGACACTTGCGCAAGCATGCGCTCTCACTTCTTCGTGATCATGCGGTGATCACGCCAGACTCGCATCACTCTGATCTTGTCGTCCTCAACGCAAAGATTGATAAGAACGCAAACCTCAGCGATGAAGTGCGTGAAGTTGTGGAGACCAATGGAGCTGATGCCATGGAAGAGGAAACCACAAAGACAGAGAAGCAGGAGAATGCGGGGAAGAAGGCCAAGAAGGCAAAGAAGGACAAGGACGCTAAGAGTGGCGAAAAGAACAAGAATGTCAACTTCTTCGAGGACGTCTTCAACATCAAGCGCAAGCGGGTTCTCAAGGCTATCCGTATGCTTCAGTCGCCTCAGGTCCTGGAGCAGCTCAAGCCGGTCACGATCCGACGTGTGCTCATTCCGTTCCTCATGGCGGAGTTCGTCAAGTCTATCCCATCTGACGTACGCTGCGCTTCTATCATTTGCCTTAATCATAGATGAGTGTGCTTACCTCTCGTGCATGGTCAATGATCAGCAAGAGAACAACACCAAGCTTCTGCAGATGGACGGCAACATTATCAACGAGGTAAGTGACCTTCCTCTCCTCGGCTCGCTCGTAGTTGTAGATGTCTGATCGATATCTTGACTCCTTCATTGTAGAACACTCAATCCATCGCTGCGCTGGCATCCCGCCTCAGCTGGCATGCCTACTATTCGTTGCTCAGCACATTGCTGAAGCTGGCGACGAAGAAGAAGCACATTGCCAACTACCTCATCAAGATCGTCTGCGCAGTGCTGCGTCGCTTCCCCTTCACTTCCCTCACACAGCTGGCCAGCAGCGAAAGCGTTGCCGCCATGCAAGTGCAAGGCGATGATGAAAAGGACAACAAGAAAGAAGAGACCAAGAAGGAGGAAGAGGGAAGTGAGGGTAAAAGTGAAGAGAAACAGGAAGAAGCGGAAGATGATGAAGAGGAAGAGGACGAGGCTGATAACCAAGAAGAGCAGGATGCCTTGCTTAATGACATCAACAAGGCCAACAAGGTCATCATCGCCAACACACATGTTGCAGATGAAGTGTAAACTTACCTCTCAGCGTTTGCTGCGAACAGATACAAGAGATTCTGCTCCGCAAGGTGGTGCCATCTCTCACCCGTTTCTTGACCGATCCGTCGGATCCATCCAAGGTGGTGCGCCCTGGTGTGGCCCTGGCGATCGTCCAGGTGCTGTGCCTGTTCCCTCACTCGATCGAAACGCAGCTGCCCTCTGTCGTCCTCAGTGCGCACTCCATTCGTTTGCTTTCTATTCGGATCCGAGTCACTCACATGCCTATCCACTTCTCCCGCACACACACACAGAGGTGTGCCACAACATGCGCAGCCGATTGGAGAGCGTCCGCGAAGTGACGCGTGAGGCCCTCCGTGGCATCCTCAGTCAGCTTGGCGTGCGATATCTGCATTACATCATCAAGGCCCTCCAGACGGTGCTTACCAAGGGCTTTGAGCTCCATGTTCTGGGACATGCCGTCCATGACCTGCTGCAGCATCTCTCCAATCGCTTGGTATTGTTCCTTCCCTTGATGGCCGTATGGCGTGCTTGAATCCGCTCACCTTCCGCTCATTTCCATCTGATATGCTTACAGACTCCTGGCGACCTGGACGTGGTGATGGATGATATCATCCCGATCCTCATCGAACACCTGCTGGGCGATGTTGCGCATCAGAAGGACATCGACGCCATCAGACGCAAGACTCGTGAGGCTCGTCAGCTGACACTTCCGTACCATGCTTATCAGATACTCGCCCGCGGCACTTCGTTCAAGAAGCTGCCGCGCCTGATCGAGCCGCTACGACAGCATCTGGAGCAGACCTACTCACTGGCGGAAGTCAAGAAGATATCGGAACTCCTGGCTCACGTGGCGATGGGTCTGGCGGCGAACAGCTCTGCCAAGCCTACCGATGTGCTCATCTACGTCCATTCCCTACTTTCGCAGTACCTCATCCCGCAGACGAAGAAGAATCCAGTGAAGGAAGAGAAGAACGAGGAGAGCCTCCAGGCGCAGGAGAATCGTAAGAAGAGGGAGGCAGAGGACAGCAAGTACCTTGTCGCCGAACTGCCAGCACCGGGTAATAAGTTCAAGCGTACGCGCCGAGAGAAGGAGGCCAACCTGTATGTCCTGGCCGAGTTCGCTCTCGAGATACTTCTCTCACTTCTCCGCAAGCGTACGTTCTGCCCACTTCTTTCGCTCTTGGTCGAGTCTGTTTGCTGATCTGAGAATCCTTCCGTGTAGGGGTGCTCTCGGCGGACAATGAGGAGCATGTGAAGAGGCTCAACCCCTTTGTGCCCCTGCTTGTCAGGCCACTCATCTCGCTGCCCGATCGCTCATCTCTTCTAGCAATGAGGTGTATCGGAGCTCTCGTGAGGATGAAGACGCTGCCTGCCATCAGAACGCATGTGCCTCAGCTCATTGATAACGTACTCACGCTGTTGCGCAAGGGCGAGGTCGAGTCCAAGGTGGGACAGGCCTGCCTGAAGACGATAACTCAGTGCCTCAAGTTCGACGCTGCCCTCAACGAGAAGCAGTTAACTGCCTTGATCAAGATCGTGGAATCCTGCCTTGATGAACTTAACGATCATCCACGCACCTTCGCACTCATCAAGTACGTGACGCACTCAACGCCTTCTGCAGACCTTAGTTCAATTGTAATCTCTTGTTTTCCTGTGCAGCATGATTCTCACTCGACGGCTGATGGCGGCTGAAATCTACGATCTCGCCCGCCGACTTGGTACGCTGTCGGTGCAGCACACGGCATCCCATATAAGAAACGCATGCCGCCGAATGCTTGGTCTGTTCTTGATGCACTATCCGCTTGGCGACAAGCGAATGGACCAGCAGGTCAGTTTCTTCGTGGATAACCTCAGCTACGTTCATGAATCTGGTGCGAAGTGATGCCTTGATCTCGCTCAACTGGCCTCTCACATGTGCGTTATCATGAATATCTAGGTCGCGAGTCGTCCATGGAAATGCTGCATCATCTCTTCCACAAGCTGCCCGAAGAGAAGCTTGAGGAGAAGTCAACCTACTTCTTCATTCCGCTCGTGCTCAGGCTTGTGAACGATGAGTCATCTCGCTTGCGTGGCATGGCGGGAGCGCTGATCACTTCGCTTCTTCGGCGTCTGTCCGACGGCACGTTTACACGACTCTATCGACTCGTCCTGGGCTGGTACTCCAACAAGGTACCTACACACTCACTCCTCTTTCCTCTTGCCTTCAAGATGCCAACACTTGTGTGTGCGCGTGGCAGGACGATACTCGTAACGACGCTATAATCCTGCGACGAGCAGCAGCGCAAGTGCTGGGTCTGATGCTCGACGCGCGATCACAGAAGTTCGTTAAGAAGAAGAAAATGCAGAAGCTCTTTGCTCTGCTCGTAGAACCGCTCTCACACGCTGCTGGAATGATGGCGAACCCCGATGATGCCGCCCTCCCTTCCACCGACGAGTCCATTCTCGGTATGTGCATCCTCTCCTGGAGTGAGTGTGCTGTCCTCGTTGCTCAACCATGCTTCTTCTTGACTATCCGCAGATGAAGAGGGAACGATGAGCGCTGGTGGAGCCAAGTGGGGTGTAGAGTACTACAGCCTCCGAGCGTTGGAGAAGGCCCTCACACTCGACTCAGCCTTGGCTGCCGATGGGGTACACTCATTTGTCACACTCATTGCTCACTTGCATTGTGCTGACCTCAATGTACCGGATCAGAATGCCGGTGGACTCTGGGGGATATGCGACGCGCTTCTGGTCTCCGATCACGCATGGATGCGCACAGTGACTGCACGGATACTTGGCCTCCACTTTGCGTCGTGGCAGCAGCACGCATCGGGCCTCGCTTCTATGTCTAAAGCTCAGCCTGGTACACTGCGCTCTTCTTCTCTTTCGCCCTTTGGACGTGCAACACTAACGACCCGGTTCCTCATCTGAAGACGATGCATACTTGGCAGAACCAGGGCGACTCTTCAAACTTGCGAAGAAGCACACGTGGATGCTCACTGCGCCGGCTCACCTGCTTCCGCCAGCACTGCTCACACAGCTTCTCAAGAACCTGTTATTCCTCTCCCTGGCGCTTCACGCCAATCCGAGCCTTGTCGTGGTCATGGTACTTCATTTCCGGAGCTCATCATTGCGAAGAGTTCTCTCACTCACGACAACCTTGTGGCGATGCAGTAAAGGGATCCTGAAGAGGCCGAGCAAGAGGAGGAGGAAGAAGAAGAAGAAGAAAGTGAGACAGAGGAAGCGCCGCAGAGCGAGCAAGCCGGCAAGAAGGGAAAGAAACCCGTTGAGGGCAATCCTGCACTTCACTGGCTCTTCCGCAAGATCGCCTACATTGCGCGGAAGCCCGGCAATGATGAGCGGGTACGCTGCGATCGCAGGACTCGGGCCTATGTTGTGTCTATGTTGGTAGCTCACCACTTTCTTGCTTTTGCAGAGGAGCATGGCCCTACGATGGTTCGCCGGCATGGCCGCACGATTGGAGCAGGACATGAAGCCCTACCTCATCCCCACCATCGGTGCACTCTACCGCATCAGCGACAGTAAAGAGAAGGCCGAAGAGAACATCAAGGACACCGCCATCGAGGTACATTCATTCCATCATGATGAATCCATTCTAGAGAGATGTCATCAGCAGCTGAGAACTCAACTCATCATCTCACTGACACACGGACGATAGGTCACTGAGCTGGTGTTGCGAGTCGTGGGTCACACGGCCTACTACGATGCCTACTCACAGGTGCGCTCACACGTGGCCCAAACTCGGCTGGCCCGCAAGCGGCAGCGCGCAGTGCTTGCCGTGGTGGATCCGGAGACCGCCGCGCGCAAGAAGCAGAAGAAGCACAGGAAGGACGCGGAGAGGAAGAAGCGCAAGGCCGAGCCCTTCATGGCGCACAAGCAGGGCACCTCCATCCGAAGCAAGAAGCACCGGCTGGACAACGACGAGTGATATCCCTGTGTCACACCTTGTGGTTCGCGATGAAATATTTTATGAATGCAAATCAGTTTTCATTATGCATTCTTTAGATTCCCAATCCAGTTTGGTTTTTCCTGAATTTGATTTCGGCCTTTCTGCACAGGAAGAAGGGAACAGACCTAGGGAGGTGCTGGCTCGGTAAGAGTAAGAGGAGAAGGGGTACAAGAAGTAGAAGGGACAGTGCACCACCACCATCATGGCCACCTCCCTTGCCGAAGACAATGCGCGGCTGCGCGAGGAAGTGGCAGCCCTCACTCGCGCTCTGGTTGCCTTCGAGGAAGCGTCCCCCGCCGCCGCTACGCAGCAGCAGCACGACAACCTCGACGACCCTGGTAAAAAAATAAATCATTTAAATGTTATATTTTAAATATAATATTATTTTCGAGAATATTCTAATTTATTGTCTAAATTTGTATAAAATATTTTCTCAATGAATTGTGTAATGCAGAGGTGGCGAAGAGGATATTCGATTCGTTCGATGCCAACAGGGATGGCCGCCTGGATCACGACGAACTGCGGCAGCTCGCCACTCGTCTCGGTGCGTAGCGCGTGATGGTGATGATGATAACGCTGATGATGATGATGATAACTCTGATGATGATGAGGTGTGAATGGATGGAGCGAGCGTGGCGGCAGATGGCGACGCCGAGGAGACGACACTCAACCCAAAGTTAACACACCCGTGTGTGTGTGTGTGCTACGTTATGCAGGAGAGGATGTTGGAAAGGAGACCTGGGCGATGGCGGGACAGGATGGGTGGACATTCGATCAGTTCTATGCGTGGTGGTCCGCGCCTGATGACGCTGGTTCATCGCCGGCGGTACCGGCTGCCTCGGGGGCACAGACACACCCGACGTTGGCCTCGCTTCGAGCCAAGCTCAGGTACCACAAGAAAGGGTGAGAGCGATACCATGTGGAAAGACTGAACGGCTGAGGTTTGGTGTGGGTCAGGTCACAGCCGTACATGCGCACTGTGTTGCGCCTGATGGAGAAGGCCGGGCATGCGCAGCAACCACTTACTTCAAAGGGTATTCTCATCTCTATTCGGCACGGGCTCAACAAAGCTAATGTAGTTGAAGACAAGGGCAAAGCCAAGGGAAAGGACAAAGGGGAAGGACCAGAGACTGAGGAAGTAGACGAGACGAATGAGCTTTGTAGTCTTAACATCACGGTATGCAATCAAGATGACCAATGAGAACCTTACATGATACTCACTAAGGGCTATGTTTACAGGCCACAGTGGGTCCATTTGATACGTCGGCTTGTGGATGCACGATCTCTTATGCGTTCTCCCCAGAGGAGGCTCGCCGTAATCCGTTTTTCTCTTCCTTGCAACGTTTCTTGATGACGAACCTCTTTCCCTTCCATTGCAGAGTATCGCAAGCAATACCTGGCCAAGGATCACATGGCCCTTGTGTCTATCCTCCTCACGACTTGCGAAGAAGTTGACGGTACGGATTCTAAAACGTTACCACACACACATTAGACCTAATCACAGAAGATCAGATTTTGAACTGGGTGAACTTGCTGGCAATCTTAAGAACATCCTCCTTATGACGAAAGCACGCCTGCGCTGCACCGACTTCAAAATTCAATTGAGCACTGAAGACGGAAAACGCTGCTTCAAAGTTACTTTGGTTCATGACACAGAAACTGTAGACTTTATCACCGGTATGCATCCTGCCCAGCGCAAGCTCAAACAAGTGCTAATTTCTGTCTCCTGTTCTCAACACATAGGAGCTTTAACACAGCTACAGATCCGACAACTAGAAGCTCGCGTGGACCTTTCAGAAGCACCTCTTGATGAAGAGGCAGCTGAATTTATCCGTGCAAGGGCTTCTCTATCAGCCACAGCACATACTTCGGTTATTGGTACGCGCACACATGGAGATGGACGTCCTCTTGCAAGAATATGAGATAAGAGCTTACACCTTTTCCTCAGATTTCATACAGGCCGTTTTATCTGAGGGAGAGGAACCACCATCGGGCCAGTCAGGCCATCCATCCGACCTAATTGCACTCTTCTCAGCGCTTCGGTAAGGAACCACATCTGTTGGGCAGTCGGTCATATGTCGATTGTCTCATTTACATTATCAGAGATGTGAACCTCAACTTACGCTTCGACGACATTGGGGATCTATTCCGACATGCCTTTGCCGAAGCGCCCGCTGTGAATCTACGAGGGTGGCAATCTGGTATTGATTCGATGACTCAGTATCTTGTGCCATTCCGTATCTCTAACTGAGACATGCTTCAGGTCAAAGATTGATTACGCCACTGATTAGAGAAGGCATGAAAGTGAAGGGCGTGACGGATCCAGTACTTGTGTCGGCCTACGCCAGTATTAAGAAGTACCTGACCGGAGTGCACTCTGCGCGCATACAACTGGGCCGTACATGCCCTCTCCCAGCAGTTCACTCTTCATCATCGGCTTACTAACCAGCAACCTAACATACACAGCAAATATCATCACTGTGAACTTTACCAACATGCAAGTGATCTCCCTACTTCCGGCTGTGTCGGCGCTGGGCCTCGACACGTCGAACGACGTGAGCAAGAAGTCCGTCAGGCTCCCCATCAAGGACACCAAGTAGTCATTTTCTTTTACAATTTTCTTTCTTCTCTTTTTCCCCTTTTCGAATATTCCTGTACTATGCCAAGAATGTGCCGAAGTTTCCCGCCCTTTTTTGGCGCCAACCGCATTTCGAAAACGCTTCGTATTTCGGTTTCAAAAAGGCGCTACGCAGATTCTACGCATTTGTTTTTTGTTTTTCACACCACCTACACGCACATTACTCCACACACTTTCCACCATGCAGGTTCCTACCCCTTCTCCTACCCCCATTCAATTCTTCCATTCAATTCTTCTTTTCGGAGATGACTGCACATATATGTGTGACACAAGATTTGTGCTGCGACGTCGCGCTACACGAGATTAACATTTCCCTCCATTTTTTTCTCTTTCTTCATTTTAGGCTCCGGATGATGTGCTTCGCCAATTGCTGAATGCCTACGCACAATCCCTCCAGCCCAATGCTGCCCAGCGAAAGGCGGGTACGTAGCAGCCTGCCACCACATTTCCATTTCCATTATAAATCATTTTATGTACAATTCAACAATTAATAAATCAATTGGTCGATTTCTCATATCGCGTGATGGTGTCTTACAGGAGAGGACTTTATGCGGACGATCCAGACGCAGCCTGGGTTCGCGGTGGTCATCATGAAGTTGTTGGCCTCCAGCGGAATCGATCCAACCGTACATCAGGCTGCTGCCATCCACTTTAAGAATTTCATCAAGAACAACTGGCGAGTACGTTCCTCCGTCCTCAGAGATCTGATTTATGGCGAAGTGATGTCTTGCCCATAAGAAATGTGCGCGGTGATACTGACTGCGGTTCACTTGTTGCTGACACTCTGGCTTCCCTTCCCACCAGCAAACCGATGCGACCATTACCCTCATCAACGACGCTGACAAGGAACACGTGAAGAACTCCATCGTGGACCTCATGGTAATCGTGCCCACGACAGTGCAGCGGCAGCTCTCGGAGGCCCTCAGCATTATCAGCGAGAGCGATTTCCCAGCCAAGTGGCAGAATCTGCTGCCTGTGCGTCTTCCCTCTTCTCGTCGTGTATGCAATCGTATTAACTGTAATACGCACAGGCCCTTATCAGCAAGCTCAACACGCAAGACCTGAAGGTCCTCCAGGGCCTGCTGCAGACTGCCAATTCCATCTTCAAGCGGTACTTCCAAAACAATGCACACGTGTAGAAACTTAGTTACTAAATCGCCGTCCTCCATTCACAGATACCAGCATCAGTTCAAGAGCGAGCAGGTGCTTCTGGAACTCAAGTACATCCTGGACCTGTTCCAAGAGCCTCTCTTGAAGCTCTTCCTGGTAGACTCATGGCATTTTATTTCCTTTACTGCGATTCCTGATCGTACTCTTATTCTCTTCCAATAGTTCCTGAATCAGTCCATTGAGCAGAACAAGACCAACCCACAGCTGCTTCAGTCTCTCTTCCAGATCCTGCACGTGGTGCTGGAGCTCTTCTATTCTCTTAACGTCGTCGATTTACCCGAGTACTTCGAGGATCACATGAAGGAGTACATGGAAGGATTCCACCGATACCTTACATTCGATGTTCAGTACCCTGA